>JAZDUH010000116.1:480000-497500 GCA_036419115.1 Scarus forsteni
GGTGGTGGGAAACCCATTTGACCTGAAGACAGAGCAAGGGCCGCAGGTAAGAGACTGAACCTAAAGGGTTCACGAAAGATGGACACATGGGCCTTTGAGTCAAAACTATCAGTGTGGGAGAAACCAAGAGACTGTGACATGGAGCTGTCTTTCTCACAGCTCCTCCCCCACCGAACATCACCTCTGTATTACTGGGGTGGTTACCTTGGTCTTGTCAGTGCAGATATGTCACTAGGAAAGCCCCCTGAAACTGTAACTTCTGCTCTGGAGGTCAGACAATCTTCAGGTCCCTGGTTCACGTTTTACTTATTATGATGTAACTATGATGTGATGTAACTCATATCTCCAGCTCCACCCAGGACCCTGATGCCCCTGACAGGGACGAGACTGAAGTGGGCTCTTGGCTTGGTATGCTACCAGCTCAAACAGCTTTAAGTTTGCCCTCACTGCCCCTCCTTATCCAGGCTCCTCTTGTTGGCATACAGCTGATTAACAGCTGCTTGAAGGCAGCTGTTGGCACCCAATGGCAATCCAATGCAGATTGGATTGCCATTGGGTGCCAACAGCTGCCTTGGAACATGATCCTTGGCAAATCCCTCCCCACATTGGGGCGTCGGTGGCGCAGTTGGATAGTGCGCTTGGTCAGTGATCAGGAGGTTGCAGGTTCAAGCCCAGCTCCTGGCGACACATGGCGATGTGTCCTTGGGCAAGACACTTAACCCCAAGTTGCTCCCACTGCTGCATCAGTGGTGTGTAAATGGGCACGAAAGGGCGTGAATGTGTTAGAGATACTGATGGATAACTAACATAGATACTCTGAACCATCAGCGAGTGAATGTGAGTGCGAATGGGTGTGAATGGGTGTGAATGGGTAGGTGTGACCTGCGGTGTAAAGCAGCTTTGAGTAGTCAAAGACTAGAAAAGCGCTATATAAGCTCAAGTCCATTTACCATTTACATTACCAGGAAGTGTGCCAATATTTTATTAGGTTCAGGTGCCATTTCAGGCTTTCATGAGCCTGTCCAGGTGGGATTTTGCCCAACAGTAAGCAGCCTGCAGCATGTAGAGCCCGCTAAGCAGAGATTTGTTCAATCTCTTTGACTATTATTTTATTTTCATTATTACGTTTTTTTCTAGAGTTTGCTGTGTCTAACGAAGGGTCAGGTTGTCAGTGTGCAGAAGTATTCGTAGTAAAGAGCTAACGCTAACCTTCCGCTGATGCGAGTTCCACGTTCAAGGCGATCACTTCGCTCGCTTTGGTGTTGCCAAAGTAGGAAAAAGTTGACCTCTTCAGACGATGTCATGAGTAGCTGTGCAGCAACAGCCAATCAGGGTTGTGTGTGTGACTGTACCGTGACATACAGTTTTTATTCTGGACTACAGAGTAACAATCTATGTCCCTGTGGAAACATTAGTCAGTGAGGACATTAGTTCCGTCTTGACTTGACTGCAGAGAAGTGACAGACGATGCTGCTGCAGTGTTCTGTGGTTGGTAGGTGAGTGAAAAGGATACAGTTGGAATAATGTCAGCTTATACATCCTATTATATGATATAAACTTTAGCGGACGTGACATCACAGAGCCACGGCATGAGGTATTTATGGACACGCTATGCAAGTTCAAAGGGCAATGAGATTGTGATCGCAGAGTTGTGTTGGATGTGAACGCAGCTTTAAGACTTCTGCCTTTGTTTCCATGATATTGAACAGTTATGAGGAATGATGACAACTCTTTAATAGAGCTCACACGGTCACACTCCCTCCCTGTACATCACCACAGGTGGACCAGGAGCAGTTCAATAAGATCCTGGGCTACATCAGCAGTGGGAAGAGAGAGGGAGCGAAGCTGATGTGTGGAGGAGGCGTGGCTGCAGACCGTGGTTACTTCATCCAGCCCACCGTGTTCGGAGACGTCCAGGACAACATGACCATCGCCAGGGAGGAGGTAAGAGGCTGCCAGGAGGGTCAAATACAAAGGTCAAACGCTACAGCCTCTTCTTCATGATTGTTGATGATTGTCACCATGTTCGACTTGGTTTGGTCTCTACCTTGATTTTGACTTGTCCTAGTTTGCCTCGTCCGAGTTTGTCTTTTCCTGGTTTTGTCTTGGCTTGATTTTGTCTCTTCCTGTTTTTTCTTGTCCTAGTTTGTCTTGTCCTGGTTTTGTCTTGGCTTGATTTAGTCTCTTCCTGTTTTTGTCTTTTCCTGGTTTTGTCTTGGCTTGATTTAGTCTCTTCCTGTTTTTGTCTTTTCCTGGTTTTGTCCCACCCTGGTAATGTCTTGTCCTGTCTCCTTCAAGATTTGAGTTTTCATTTAGTTTATGTTCTTCCTGCAGATCTTTGGCCCCGTGATGCAGATCCTAAAGTTTAAAGATCTGGAGGAGGTGGTGACCAGAGCCAACGACACCAAGTACGGCCTGGCAGCTGCTGTGTTCACCAAAGACATCGACAAGGCCAACTACGTGTCCAGTGGGCTGAGAGCAGGAACTGTCTGGTACCAGAGACATGACTCCATACAACATGATTCTGATTTCAGATATGCATAGGCTTAGGTGATCCTGATAACAGGAACCCTGCTTTGGGTGGAGGGTGTAAACTTTTGGGCACAACTGTATATAAACATAAAATTTAAACAATACTGTAGACATTTACACTTCAAGAGTACATGGTCAAAGGAACATTTCCTTCTGCAGAGAGATCAAGCATTAGCAATATATATCATTTATCCCTATCCTCCTCGAACAAACTAGACAAGTCATTGTCTCTAAGATATTGAATAAAAGGCTCCCAAATGCTGTGAAAAAGATCTTGCTTATCTTTCAGAGTATAAGTAATTTTTTCCAAGGGTAGAAACACAGACATTTCATGAAACCAACGTTTAATGCTAGGCCTCTCACTGTGTTTCCAAGTTAGTGCTATTGTTCTTTTTGCTTGTAAAAGACATATATCCATGAGAAGTATTTCCTTTCTTTGTATATTTTGATCCTTGGGGTAGATTCCTAATATGAAGAGCTTAGGATCCAGCACTGCTTGGAAAGATAAAAACTGCTGTATTACCTGCTGCACTTGTAACCAAAATTCCCTAATTTTGGGGCATTTCCAAATACAATGAAAGAATGTTCCTTTATCTTCTCTACACTTAAAAGCATAGGTCTGGAATAGCAGGATTCAATTTGTTGAGCATTTCTGGTGTGACATACACCCTCATCAACCACTTAAACTGAAGAAGTTTAAAATGTGTGTTTGCTGTTCGAGTCTGAGCGTTACCGCTGGCCTTTTCCCATTTTCAAGTGCTATGTCTTCTTGAAAATCCCTTCTCCATGCTTTCAATTTGTTTTCTGATGATTCCAATGACTTATCAATAAGCAAGTTGAATATGTCAGAGATAGCACCTTTTTGAGGAGGGTTCTTAATTAAAACGTTCTCCAGTAAAGATTGAGTAGGTATCCTCAGAGATTGATTTTGACTTGAACTTATAAAGCTCTTAAGCTGTAGATATTTAAAAAAGTGTTTACGATGGACTTTATTATTTTCTACCAATTCATCAAATGTTTTAATAATTTCTGTTTGTGGATCAAAAATGTCTTGTTTTGACTTCCACTTTATCAGCCCACATTTTATATCCACCATCAGACTTGCCTGGCGGAAAAAAATGGTTGCCCCAAATTGGACTGTACCAGGAAATGGTTGGTGTCCATATTGGGTTTTTCAACATAAATATTAGTCCTACCTTTATTTCATCAAAATATTTCGATTCATTGTCCATGAAAACATACCATTAGCAGTTGGATTCATAATGATATCTATTTTAGGTCAGTAGTTATTCACCAAAATCACAATTTTTGTCATGGCGGCCAGACGCTGATCCGGATCAACACCAAAATCAAATCAGCTCTTCCTTTTCCCATGCTGAACATTTCCTGAAAATTTCATCAATATCCATCCATAACTTTTTGAGTTATTTTGTTCACAGACGGACGGACAAACAAACTCTCCCAAAAACATAACCTCCTTGGCAGAGGTAATGAGTACCATTAAGGAATAATAATAATGAAAATAGTTAAAAGAGGAGTGAAATAAAATGTTAGGGGAAAAAGCAAACAGGAACATGTACACCCACACATCCACTCAAAGGGGAGCAGGGACCCTGACCCTAAGCCTGCTCACACAGGGGAAGTATTTTAATAGTAAACCAAATCTGCTGGATGTTACTCAGCCCATCTGCAGACCACCAAGACCCCTGACAATGTTCATAAAACCATCCCAAGTGCTGTGGAAGCTCTGGAGGGGGCCATTTCCACTGGATGGGACCTTTTCTAGTTGCAAATTAGACATGGCATGATGGATTAGACCAGTAGTTCCCAACCTTTGTTGTCTTGTGTACCCCCTGAGCCTTTTTGTCATATCATGAGTACCCCTTCACTCATACGTGGTCATGATTCTTCTAAAGCAGAACATAACACAACTGGTTAAAAAATGAAAATATTTTGTTTTGTCTCCTTAATTCGAACATTTAGTTCTCAGAAATTTTCTCCTTTTAACTCAAATTAAAAAATAGTAATATATAAAGTTTTGTCTTGAAAATAAAAATATATCTAGATAAATAGAGACAAAATCTAAATAATCAACCTGCCTTTGTTGTATATTACTGTTGTAATGTTAACCACAAAAACACCAGTGATCCTTTGAATAAGACCCCTTTAAACAGGCATTTAAACTTTAAAAATCTGGAACAAAACAATCAAAATAGTCTCTCTGCAGGCTTCTCTTAACCCTCTCCTGAATCCAGAGCAAATTGGATGTTAGCAGCTGGTTTCATTTTAGCTCAGCTCTGGTTATTGTTTCGGGAAAACTAGTTGTAGCGCACACATATAATTCTATTGACAGGCTTAACTCAGTACTTCCAAGTTGAAAATACTTTTTCCACATACCCCCTGCAATGTTCTAGCGTACCCCTTGGGGTACACGTACCCCTGGTTGGGAATCACTGGATTAGAGGAGTGTGGATGGAGCAGCATTCTTCCAGTTCAGTATTATCGGCCTAATAAGGAAGAGAACCAGAGCCTTGTCCTGTTCAGAAGTTGTGGAAATGTTTACTGGGGTTGAGCCAGTAAGATAGCAGTGAGAGGGCAGAGGGGAAGTTTTTTCTGAATCGATTTTAGAAAACAAATCAGAAAGGGAGGACCAAAGCTAATCTAGTACATGCATCTATAGCAGTGAGGGTCTGTGTAAGGGGACAGTTAGGACAAGGCAGAGCTGCAGCAATGAAGACAATGCAAGACTTTGAACTGGGTCAGACTGTGGCATGCACATACAGATTACAAGTAGACATTTTTAAGGGCTGTATCCTAAATATTATCCCCAATGTCACCACCAAGCTCCCCTTAACAGTGTTGTTTACTGATATCTAAAAACAGGGATACTACATTTATCTATTTCAGCAATCCTCATCCTCTGAGATTTAGACGTAGGCTTAATCATCCTTAACCAAACAGTGCTGCATGGTCAGAGATTATGATTACTGCAAACCTTTGACCGAGGGAACAGGAAGTGATAAATGTGCTTCCTGTCTCTGCAGTGCTTTCTTAATGCTTACAGGGTCATTCAAACATCTGACCCCAAAGGCATGTACAGAGATGGCAAAAGTACCCAGAGTCCTTACTTGAGTAGAATTAAATACCTTTGTAAAAGTACAATTTGAGTAAAAGTAAAAAGTATTTCTATTTGCATCATTCACTGTTATTAAACACAGGATCATTTAAATGGAATCTACGCTAACAATGTTATTGTTTGAACAAAAACTACCTGCCTAGTATCCTTATGAGCTTCCAAAACTATGGTGTCACAAATCCTGCTCATAGGCCCAGCCCTTAATCAGCCCTTCAACAGCAGTAGTTTCTCACTTTGCAGAGTAGCAGACCTGCTCTGACGCACACACGCACACACTTACAGCCGTGTCTTTCAAAACCCAAAATAGTTCAAGCACCAAAAAATAATATGTGGGCTTAGGCTAAGGGGCCCCCCTGGCCAAATTGGGGCCCTAAGCAGAATTGTCCTCTCTTCTGTCTCATGACTGCGGGCTAGCAGCTGGGTGTTCATGCCACAAAGTGTTTCTGTTTTGTTTCAAGAACATACCTGCCCCCCTTCCAGCGGTGCAGTCTGGTTTATTCTAGTGGGTAAACTCTGACGCACTCTGATGGATGTTTGTCCTCTTACGGCGTGTTCACACCGAAAGCGTCGCGAATTTTTTGCGCGTTGATATTATATACAAAGTCAATGTAAAGACGCAAATTGACGCTGTATCGGGGCGAGCATTGAGCGGCGTCAAGCGTTCGAGCATCGAGCGTTTCCAGCGAAAAACGCTCGCTGCTTGACGCTCGAGTTGAAATAACTTAACCTTTTTGAGCGAGCGAGCGTGTTGACGCACCGCGACAGCCTATCAGCGTGGAGATTGTCACTGACGCAGGGCATTCTGGGGGTCGTAGTCTTGCTAATTTGTCAAACTGCTAAACTCACCGGAGACAGATGGAAAGGTGCTCCGCAGCTGCCGCTGGACTGTCGTGCCTGTAGTTGGGATCTAGACGGGAGATCCTGGCACCAACCCTGGCTAGCAGGTCTTCAAACTGGGCAACAGTCAGCCTGAAGTACCGCTGGAACCGGCCATGGTCCAGACGCAGCTCCTGCATGAAACGGCGGAACTCACCGAGCTCACACTGCCTCCTTAGGGATGCATCCAGTGCCGACGTCAGCGCCTAGCCCGCAGCTGACTTCTCCACAGCAGGTACGGAGCAGCGATGGTGGTAATCAGAGCCAAGTACGACGATGAAATGATAGGATGAAATGATAATGGCAGACGATCCTGTGGCGAGCGGCGAGCGATGAGCGTTTTTTTGCATATTTGTACCAGCGTCAAAACTCGAGCATCTAGCGCGGCGCGATTTCAGTTGACGCGCGAATACATTCGCTTTCAACCCCTTCTGTGTGAACACGCCGTTAGGGCCTCCATACACTGAAGACATTTTTATCACATTTTGACCTGATTCATACACCGTCCACTGAAAACGGTCCTGAGACCCACCTATGGGCCTCCACCCACAGATTGAGAACCACTGCACTTGCAGATTGTATTTGTATTTTATTGATCCTTCAAAGATTGTTCTTCTATCGTGGAGAATTAAGTGATGCAGGACACCTCAGGATGAGTTTATGATTTAGAAAACAGAGAAGACAGCGGCTCAGAGCTGGACTGATGAAGAATGTTGAGTTTTGATTAATCCAAAGGCTGACGCGTCATTTTTTGAGTCTTTGTGTAGACATATCATGCTGATGCATGATTTAATACTTACATATAATATAATAAATTTGAAAACAAGACCTTACACCCCCTTAATTTTCAAAAAATTAGATATTGTATTTTTTCTGATATCCTAGAACGAGATTTGATGCCTCTGAAAATAGGTCATTGCGAGATGTCCGCAAGATTTAAATTGTCGTGACGACACGAGGTACCTTTCTTTTTATTGTAGAAAACTGATAAAACACTTCCTCCTCTATGATTTCCGTTAGCCACAAAACCGTCACCGAGGAACACATTTGTCCAGCAGCAGTATATAGATCCCTAGCTCACATTCACTCATTACCAGCTCTGGCCTGTAGGGGGACTCAATACGCGGTCGCTGCATTGAGCCTGCCGGAAAATACAGTAGACGAAGAAGGACAGGCTGGCTCAGCCCCCGATAGAACTGACCAATCAGAGCACAAAGGACTGTGACGTTGCGAGGTTACTGTAGGTCATCCTGAGATCCGAGTGTTTCAACAAGAGCTTGATAATGGCCTAAAATTAGGATTTTGAGAACGCTATTGTGGGGCAATGAAGGAACTAAATGACTTGTACTGAGGGCAGAAATGCTTTACAGGCATCATAGTCTGGCAGAGTGAAAAGGAGAAACAAGCATGATATGTCCTCTTTAAACAGTGCACATGAGCTATCAGTACACTGTTTGAGTTATAAAATCACACCAAGTGATGATCTGAAACGTATCAGCCACACTTTAAACAGAAAGCATCAAGCTTGGACTCCACAGAGTAGATCGTGGCTGCATCGGACAGCGGAGAATTCATCCTCTTGTCCTACACACAGTGCATGTTTTGCCTAAAGAGAGGAGTGGCGCTGCTTAGGCTATACAGATAAAGTAACCAGCTGCTTTTGGAAATGCAAGGAGTAGAAAGTTCTGATAGTTATGTTGAAAATGTAAGAGAAATAACCGTTGTCAGAGAAATAAATGAAGAGTTCCTTTCCAAAATGCTCTTCAATCCAAAATTAAAAAAATATATATGTTACTCAGGGCAGGTAGCACAATCGGTATAAAAAACAATAGCACTATCAGTATTTAATGCCAGAAAGCTATATATCCCTGTTTAAACTGTATTTCAAAGTTCAGTTTCCCAGCCAACCCAATGGTGGGTCTGGGTAAATAATGTCATTTTTTCTACATGAAAATGGATTTATAGCATTTTGGAAAAGAGCTCTTCAGATACTTCTAACTTACTTGCCATCTCTGGGCATGTATATGTGCCACCTTAACAAAACTGCATACTCATCACTAATGCCATCCTTACCTGTGTGTCTGCTCTGCAGGATAAACTGCTACGATGTGTTTGGGGCTCAGGCGCCATTTGGAGGGTACAAAGCTTCAGGAAACGGCCGAGAGCTCGGAGAGTACGGACTCGAGAACTACACTGAAGTCAAAACGGTGATGCCCCATCACTTTATAATGTGCTGCTGTTTTTAGGATTTTCTGTTCAGAGGTCATAATTAAGCCTATTTTTGCCAGTTTACAGGGGTCGTTTTAGGATTTAATTATCCGAGGGCATTAAACTTTAAATTTGACGGACAACCAGTGGAAATCTCAAAAATTTTTTATTAATTAGATGATTTTTTTTTTGAGGGGGGTTCATGATCGTAAACGAGCAAGATTATCACCATTTGATGATTTCCATTTAAGTGGGAGGAGCTAAAAAATAAACACCGATGAAAGACAAAACTATCAAAAGGACAAAGAAAGCTAAACATAAAATAACCAAAAAAAATTCTCAGTCTGTTACACATTCTCTCAGTCCGTTAATTATATTAATTTCTATGACTCTTGTCGATAGGCATGGCCACATGGCTCCTTTTTAGAGAAAATCTCAGCCCTGCAGTGTGTACAGACAAAGCTTATCCTTTGTTGGTTGCTGCATGCACAAGAAACTGCCATCAAAAAGCACACAAAGATCCCCGAAGTGAATGAATGAATTGAATAATTTAATTTAAAAATCAACAATGTTTCCAGGTGTACGGCTCTTTCTCAGAATAAATAATTGGTTGTTGAGTTGATATTCATCACTGGCACATAGGTGGCCCAACCCATCTGGAACTCATCACAATTTAAGTAAAGCACAAAAATGGAAGAACAGTTATAATCAGCATATCTATCTTTACATATAGACATGTTTAGACTGACTAAATTGACTGCTGAATTTGTAATACAACCAGCAGAAGTTAAGGTACAGCATTTTTTGACAATGTTAATGTTCATCGTCAATCTAATTTTTATTAATATTTTTAGGTCCTTTTCCAGTTTTTAACCTTTTTTTGGCAGGTGTTGAGAAAAGCCTCCAGCAGTCCAGCAGACTCTGCTGACTGCTGTTCTGTTCTGTTATCTTAGCCTGCACCCGTCTCTTATGCTGGAGAGGCCCAGGCGCGGCGTGCACGTGTCTTTCATTTTGGCTGCAACTCCTTCTGTCACAGCTCTGTTTCTGTAGATTTCAGAGTTTGAACTTCCATAGAAAGTTTACAAAGGTTCTCCCACAATAATGGACTTGAGCTCATATAGCTCTTTTCTAGTCTTTGACTACTCAAAGCTGCTTTACACCGCAGGTCACACCTACCCAGTCACACCCATTCACTCTCACATTCATTCACTGATGGTTCAGAGTTTCTATGTTAGTTATCCATCAGTATCTCTAACACATTCACGCCTTTTAATGCCCGTTTACACACCACTGACGCAGCAGTGAGAGCAACTTGAGGTTAAGTGTCTTGCTCAAGGACACATCGTTATGTGTCACCGGAGCTGGGCTTAAACCTTAACCTCACGATTACTGACCAAGCGCACTATCCCACTGCGCCACCGATGCCCTAACTGAAATAAGGTGAATGAGGTTTTTTTTCTCGTCTGTTGTCCCCACATTGCTCACGGAAACGAAACGGCGAGTCTCTCATAGGAGACTTTTGAGGCTCAAGGTGGCGGTCTGAAGCTCCCACTGGAGAGCTGCTCCCCCGTACTTCACCGCTGTGGCTTAAAGAAGCATATTGGTGCCTGCCTTCGGTTTTTGTGTGACCCTGAATTCCTGTCTGTGTCTCCAGGTGACCATCAAAGTGCCACAGAAGAACTCCTGAGCATCGTCGTCCTCATCAGACTGCCGAGGAGACGTCTGCTGATTGAATCTGCAGCCTCCTGATTCAAACACAATCACACAGAAGAATCACTTTCATTTGAAGATTTAATAAAACATGCTGTGAGCATCCATCTTTATACTCCCTTGATTCATGCTAATCATAAAGCTTTATATCTTTGATAATAAAAAAGTTCGCTGCACCCTGCTGTCTCTAAGTCCTTTTTTGTCACCTCTGGGGAGCTTCGATTTTACTGAGGCTTTTTGTTTTTATTTAATGAAGCAGAGTGCATGTTTAAAGGGGAGGCTGTGGAAACTATTTATGCTGTGCAGGCTGCAACGTGGCACAGCATGCATGTGCATCACAGAAAAGGGGTTGCTGGTTAGAGGCTTTGTGCTCTTGAAAAATAAGTACCAGTATAGGTTTGATTTGGCAATTACTTTGGAATTATATCAGCAAGAATCCAATATGGCGCAGCCCAGCCTGAGCGAGGTTCAGAATATCGGTCTGTACTGATTAACCTTCATCCCAGTGTTTATATGTGTTTAGATCATTAACTCATGTAAATATGGTCAGCAGATTTCTTTTGCAACATTTTATTTAGATCATCAAGGTGTTTGTTTACGCCTGGACTTTCAAATTGTAAAATACCTGTGAGCAGAGTGAGTGACGGAGCACAGACCGAGTACTCAGATAAAGTTTAAAGTTTTAATTCTTTCACTGTCCTCCGGCTGATTCAACAGTGAACGACTTAAGTTCAGAGATTTTACGACAAATTGATATGACTAATATTGACGGTTTCATATATCTTTTATGAATGAAGGGACCAGCAGAGGGGTAGTCCACGAAGTTAAGCCAGGCTTTTCCAGTTATCCCGAATGAATGTAGCTGTGATGAATGTGGGGGCACACAAATTACCATGAAGTTTTATTCTGTGCAGCGAGCCTGCTCCAGACCAGGCTAAAAGGTCAGTATGTTTCTGACTGTTATTAGGATAATGACTTTAAGAGGTATAGGAATGATGTTAAAACATTTCATTTAAATGTTTTTCAAAGAACTCTGTAACCATTTCAAATGAGGATAAAAAGAGCAAAATAGGATTTAAACCAAATGCAAACAAAATATTCCATATTTTCGTGTTGTTTAAGTTTTGTTCTAATTAATACAAATTGGTTCTGTTTAGAAATTTTAACAAGGATAAATATTCTGAAGACTTTGAATAATTCTTTTATTAGAATAGAATATTTTACAATAATTAACAAAGTACATTATAAAACATCCTCACTTCCCTTTATTAGAAAATAAGATTTACTTTACACTTTGACAAAGATGATTACATAAAAATGAACCTGAACCACGATACAAAACACAACAACTTGTTTTCATATTTCACCGTATCTAAATAACATGACGGGTTTTCTCTTTTTTTCCCTTGTCTGCATTATCTTTACAGCTGAGCACTGTGTCTGGTGGCAGCGTTGGTAAGACCAATGCATTTTTTTTCTAGCAGTGAGAGATAAGTAAATATAATTCACTGCTACAGTGACCATCACCAGCCCTCCCTGTAGGCTACTCCATCAAATCAAACTTTAATCCCTGATAAGAGCTGAAGGGGATTGCCGTGCCACACCACAGTGTGAAAGAAGGGGAAAGAGTGACAGACAGGACAAGACAAAAGGGAGGAAGACAAACAGGTAGTGTAATTAATTGGAGATAGCAGTCCAAGTGCTGATTTAAGTCCATAGATCCAAGTAAAGGCTGTAAGAAACCAGGGACACCAGAGATGTGGGGTCTTGATAAAAGGGGGTGGACCCACAGGGGTGAGATATTGAGGAGCACGCCACGGGACGTGAGATGTGTAGGAGTGCCCGACTCAGCCTGTTCTGACGGGACCAATCGTTTCTTTACAGTTAGTCTCAACAGGAGCTCGAGTGTCTTCTATACTCAAATGCGTGTCAGGTGGTCACCGAATACCCAAAAAGCTGCCCATACCCAGGGAGACCACAGCCCAGGGCACCCGAGATCCACCACACGGCCCCCAAAGCCACAGGATCCAGATACAGCCCCAGGACCCAAGGGGGCACCAACCCAACCCCCCAAGGGCACCAAGGACAGCATCGGGGCAGCCTCCCCGCAGACAGCACACACCCCCACCCACCACCCGTCCACCCGGCCCACCCCACCCAGCGGCAGGCCAGCAGCCCCCAGCCCTCCCGGGAACCAAATCCCCCAGGGCCAGGCGCCCCCAGGAGGGGGGGCGTAGCAGATCTTATATTGCTCCAGGTAGCAGCCGCAGCAGGGCCAGGTGGTTCAAAGGTGCAGTGGTGAGATCGCAGTTACGCCCTGCCTCCCAGAAGGGCCGAGGCAAGTGCTGGAGACCGCCGCCCGAGCGCCAAGGGAATACCCCGACCCACCCGCGGATCCACTCTGAGGATGAACCATGTGGTCCACAGTCTGTCCACACTCAGACTGTGGACCACATGGTTCATCCTCAGACCAGTCTTAAGACCTCAGCTATTTACCTAACCACAGTGGAGGACATCTATTTTATTTAAAACATTCACATCAGATACTTCGTCTCATTCATTAGTAGTTACATTAAAGGGAAATGTTACTTTATCAAATTCAGACCAAATAGGAAAAGCACTCGTGTAAATAACAATATCCCTTACTTATTGTGAGTAGTGTATCTAACTCCCTCATATATATATATATACATACATATACCACAGGTCACACCTACCCATTCACACCCATTCGCTCTCACATTCACTCCCTGATGGTTCAGAGTATCTATGTTAGTTATCCATCAGTATCTCTAACACATTCACGCCCTTTCATGCCCATTTACACACCACTGACGCAGCAGTGGGAGCAACTTGGGGTTAGTTAAGTGTCTTGCCCAAGGACACATCGCCATGTGTCGCCCGAAGCTGGTTTTGAACCTGCAACCTCCCGATCACTGACTAAGCGCACTATCCCACTGCGCCACCGACGCCTCAAGTCATACAGAGAGAGGGAGAATTAAATTATAAGCCTTTGTGTTTTATAATACATTTTATTTATGGGTGCCTTTCATGACACTCAAGGTCACCTTACAAAAGATAAAAAGTGAAGTAAATGTACAAACGTAATGTATAAACGTGCATGTTTGCAAACGTCATGAAACTCATGGCGCTCCCCTTCTTCCTTTCACTACAGGCGGTTTGTAATCATTATGCTAATGTTTGTTCTTTCATCTGTTCTTGGTTCTTTTCAGAGATTAATTTGGATTTGTGCTGTAAATACTTTGGTTAGTTGATGTTTGTCTGATTTTATCCGCCACACTCTCTCCTTTATTGCAGCTGATATTTTTCTTTTAATGAAATGGGTTTGTTATCAGCCTGATGAACATCTTCAACCCTGAGGCCTAAAGAAAATGACAAAAACATGTAATTTCCCAGCTGAGCTAAAGCTTCCCTGATTCTCTGACCAAGCTGTCTGCACCTGGTGGGTGGAGGTTCTGGTCTGGTCCAGTCCTGACCCTTTGTGGACTCTTAGTAAAAAAGCACAAAGCTTTGAGGTACATGAGCATTTGTACCCAAATAAGCATAAAAACAATGAAGGTTCCATTGCTCTTTATTGGACGTCATCAGGTTATAAACTCTAAACTCTGCAGGTCCCAGTCAGGCGCCCCCCCTGCCCACGAGCCTTCACCATCTGGTCCATGCAGAGACTCAGTCACCGTCACCACGGAGGAGTGACCCGGGCCATCCCGACCAAATCCAGCAGCTCCAGGACTTAACTGCTCAACATCTCTCTCCGTCATCACTGCTTCAGTAAACTGACTCAGAAGATCAAACTCTTCACCGTCTTCACGTCCAGAGTCAGAACCAGAATCTCTCCTGGCTGCTCGGGGATCTGGTTCTAACCCTCTGATCTGCAGACCACGAAGCATCTCATCGTCTTCATGTCGTCCTTTACTGTCCACAACGTCCATTGGCTCAGAGACTCGAACAGACCTCATGTCTGATGACTCAACCTCCTCTGACTCTGCTAATGTCTCAAGGTCACTGCCAAGCCGCCCCTCCTGGACACTCGATCCAGTGGCAGCAGCAGTACCAGTATCAGGTGGATCTCTATCTTTGGACAGGTTGACAGCAGTGTGCATGGAGACAGAAATATCCCTAAACATTTGGCCACCAACATCACTGCAGCTCGTGTTACCTGCTCCAGGACAAGGTGAAGCTGCTGTGAGACCTGCACCTGAAGAATCAGAAGAACTTGTGTTGGAGGAGTCGAGAACTAATGTGGAAAATCTTGCAGTAAGATTTCTGTTAGCAGCAGCATCATCTGGGGGGTCAATGGTGCTGTTTTTAAGGGTGTCAGGAGGATTTTTGGTCTCATTTCCAGTCATTTCCAACAACATGTTGCGGCCCACAGGAAATTCTCTTTTCTGTCCATTTTCCTCTTCCTTCCACTTATCATCTGCCTCCCTCTGCTGGCTGGATGAAGAACTGCTCCCCCACTCCGCGGTTACACCAGTATCGTCTTTCTTCCTCTCAGGGTTGACCTCTCCTGAAAAAGTCCTCATTTTTTTAAGGTCTGCCTCCATTCCGTCATCCGCAGTCCTCTCCTCCTCTTCCTCATTGGCCCATTCCCTGCCCTCCTCAGCCTGGAATGAAATGGCGCCCACTCGTGGTTTCACTTCAGGGTGTTGTCCAATGAGCCAGCTCTGACTGGTGACTGTGTTTTTAATGTCTGGAAAGAGGAAAAAGAAAAGATCTCAGGTAGGTTTTTCTGACTAGGGATGGATTTGTGGACCAGTACTTTCATGTACCGGCCCACAATTGGGTCCGTACCGGAACACCGTTAAGAAACTGGCAAAACAGTACCGTTATCGGTACTTAAACATCTCTTCAACTGTCGCGTAGTTATGACACTACCGCCGTCTGGCTCAAGCATGTCGGTGAGGGCCAAGCGCTCAAAGGTTTGGGCTCACTTTAGTTAATGAAAACTCTCTTTGTCAGAGAGAAGATGCGTCCAAGGGGGGAAATACTAGCAACATCACCAAACACTTGGAGCGCGCAGAGTATAAAGCTAAAGGAGTGCGGGCTGTTTGATTGCTATAGCAACACGAGTAGAGTTAGCAGCCCGGCTAACACTAAAGACTGCAGCACCGACAGAGACAGAGCCTCTATTATCCTCCCCTTTGGTAAAAACCCTGCTGATAACAACAGTCACACAGGGTTAAACTCTTGACGAAGCGCCGCTGCACTCGGCCGTTTAACTTGGATGAAAAGCCAATGGCATAGCTCTCTCCAGATGAATCAGAGCTATTACAGTGAGAACTCTTTATTTACTGAGGTCAAGAGAGCACTGGGGGTGACTGACAGTCAAGCTGCGCTCACAGTACCCTCTGTTGGATGAAACGGTCCACTGCTCCAGGCGCCCTGATGTGCTGCTACACTCAATATTTTACATTTGAATATTTATTTACTATTTGGTTACGGATATTTACCCCCATATTCGAACGATTATTCGACTAATATAAAGTGATAGCCCTAGTAGTCATCACTACAGCATCGATTTTAGCCCCACTGATATATGGGTCTGTCTGTACATGCAGTCTGTTGGGCAGCATGAAGGGGTTTTGCCATCTCCTTAGCTTTCTTTTTGCCTCTGAGAAGCATTTGTAATGCATTACTTCTATTCTGTTGAAGCTTTATTATTACCTTGTGGTAATTAAAAAAAGGCTGAATCTGATAATATCTTGTAAAGTCTTTATTTTTTACACAAAATTACGTGTTGTAGTATCGATAAGAGTATTGATAAGTATTGATACTGATAAGGAGTATCGATATCTGTATCGGTATCGATAAAATCATAACGATATACATACCTATTTCTGACTGATCAGGACTGACCATCATGCTTTAGATTACTGTCGTCCATCCCGCCAAAGCTACGGTACATTTATCCTCATGATGTTTGCACAAGTTTCAGGCAGGTGTCAAAAAGGGGAGGATGCTTTAAAAAATAAAATACAATAAATAAATAAATAAAAAAATCAACCTTAATGTTCAGTTTTCCTTGTTAAAAGGGAATAATGGAAATCAGATGAACATTTGGTGTGATAACCTTTTCCCTCAGACCTCAAATCTTCTGAGTCTGCCTGGACAAAGATTTAGTCAGATCATCATCAGGCGATGGACCAATCAGGAGCTGACGAGGACGAGAGCTGGAGGAGGAACAGCCAAACTCTGGTACCAAGCCAAGGCTATGGAAGACAGTTTCATCTCAACATGGCAAGAGGCTTAGCACAGCAACAACAGAAGGTATCAGCGAGGTCTCCGAGTCAAAGATCTCAGAGCAGACTTTGGTTTAAGATAGCTCTGTAAAAGAACAAAGAACACAGGACCATGGACCCGGCGGACGGTATGAAACATAAAGCAGCAGACAAAGGGCACATAATGTGTATCAGGAGATGACCAGCAGAGCTTCAGCTCTGATCTGGCTGAAAGCAGAGAGACTGAAAAGTCTCAGTGAAGACTTATCATCCCTCTATAAAGACCAAGAGCCTCGGCTCAGAGAAACTGAGGCGCAGAGGAACATCTTCAGGTCTCTGGACTTATGGGGCCAAAGATGAGATATGTTGTCTGAAGGTCTGGATGGCAGGACAGTGTCGAGTGTCTGAAGGTGGAGGTTCATGCCAGGTTTGGGGCTCCATCCCTGCAGATGGAGTAGTGGATTTGGTATGGTCCTTAATGCAGAACAGGTCCTGCAGAGGCCCTTTAAAAACTCTGATGTGTGTACCCTTCATTTTCTAAACTCTGTGGGCTTCACAGAGTAAGAGAGAGGGTGCCCTGTGATCCCCTGACGTCAGGTAACCCCCCTTGGTCTGCTGGTAGAGGTTTTCACGTTGCTCCCTCTCATTTTTGTGCCTCTGCACCGTGGAGAGCTGAGGCTGAGGGCATCAAGTGTCTGGGAATGGGACAGGCCAAAAGTCTTCAAGAGGCTTTCTCTAAACTTTGCCCACAGGGACTCAATGAAAAACTCATTGGACAGGTCAAAGGTCACGGTGG
>JAZDUH010000116.1:507500-626223 GCA_036419115.1 Scarus forsteni
CAGGCCAGTGAGACCTCAGGTGAGCTCTTCAGCTCCAGCAGCTCTGGACAAAGAGACTTTTCACTGTTAGCACTTCATCCTGCTGCTCCACTGATCCAGACATCCAACAGCTGCCTTCTCCGCCTTCACTGTGCCTCCTTTAAGGTGAACAAAGTCCAGGAAGACTCCGGTTTATGGGTGGACCTGGACAGCTACAGACACCTGTGACAGGGCTCCACGTCAGCCCACCACTCATTTCACCCAGATTTTTCCACCTGCTCTTCTTCTTCTGCTGTTGCTGCGTCGTCCTTCTCTTGTTCTGACTGAATGATTGGCAAACAGGCGCATCACTGCCACAGTGTGAACCACAGGTGTGAGTCAGCTGGGTCGTTGCTCAGGTGTTTTTGATCCCACTGCAAAGGAACCGCTACAGGGCTTGAGATAAAGCGAGTCAGACCACCTGGTGAGTGCAGTGTTCACATATGCCCAAACAAACGAAACTTTAGGGGGGGGTCACTCTTTGTTTCAGAACAACTGAGCCAGGTGTGAATCCACCTTTAGCCCCTCCAGGGTCAGGCTGAGGACTTCCTGATCATGTGAAACAAATGCACTCATCCTCTGGAGCAGGAAGAGCTCGTCTATCGGCTCTGCTGCCTGTGTTAGTGATGTAAATAAGATGAGCAGTGCTAATGATCCCATGTTGACACTTGTGTTTCAGGATCATCAGTAGCAGGTACTGGAAACTCTGTCTCCACTAATGTTCAGTCCTCTTAGCTTGGGGTGTGATCTATCAACCAATTTAAAGTGGCCAAGAACACATCCCTGTGACAGTCTGAGTATCCTCAACAGCAGCACCGGGTCATCCAACTGGATTCTCCACGCACAGAATCAGAAACAAGCTAACTTCATCCTTGTTTGGACCTTAAATGGACGCACAGATTTGTCCAACAGTGTATTGTATCACAGTGCAAGTAGACATCTTGGATTCATTTTTAAATTGAGGGGTTTCTTGTCATTGTTGAGTTGGACATAAAGTGAGCCTTAAAACACAACATGCCCTCAGGTCAAGACTTCCTGAAAACTGATCTGCATATTTGAGTTATGGTGAAATGATGATTTCCTCACTGCCCCAAAGCTATTCAAACAAGACACTGTGTTTTTGAAAATATGGATTTTACCACTAAATCCTGCCAACACTTCATTTAGGTCCATTTGAACTTGTTTTTTCCTCCTAATTGCATCAACAACATGAAAACCTTTGGAAAAACCACTGCAATAATTCAATTTTCTAATTTAATAATACCATTTCAGAGACCTTAAAGAGATGCAGGAATGAAATGAGTTAGCATTTTAGCATTTCCTCTTCCTACATCCCAAAGTCAATTAGACTATAGAATCACTATTAGATAAGTGGCTGAAACATGCACTCACATCTCACACGCGAGATTATAATGCATCATTTTTCATCAGAAAATGCACCTGGTATCGTCCTGCTTGATTTTTCTATCATGTTTTTAAAGAATGAACTGCTACCAAGGACTACAAAATGGCAGTGGGCCCTGATGCAGTCACTTCTGACTGTTTTTTCCAGTAAACTATGTTTTGTATAGTTTACAAAAATAGTTGTAAACTATATTTACAAAGGTTAAAGCCAGTCCAATAACCTGGCTCCAGGTTATTGGACTGGGGGTAAATGATCAGGATGACAAAATGTCATTATTTTATGTTCTCATACTGTAATAAATTTTGCCTGTTCGTGGTCTTGCAGTCGCAAATCAGATTAAACTAGTCAAAGTAAATTTTTCATCTTTATCCTTACAGCTGAAATATTTGGACATTTGAGCAGGGCCACATGTGGCCCCCGCACTGCCAGTTGCCCATCCTCTGTTCAGGTCATTACTGCAGAACACATGCTTGAATTACATGTTTATCTCTTCTTTGTGGAGTGTGGAATGACTTACCACATACACACGATGTTTGAACCCCTGAGGCTTACCTTCCAGCAGCTGTGTTGTAGTTACAAGACTTTGAGGAGGGAGACATAGAAAAACTGACGGACATCAAACAGTGGAGGTACAACACCTGCAGACAGAATAAGAAATCTTTAACAGATGGATGTGATATGATAAAGTAAAACAGCAGTAAAGAGTCCTTAAACTGGGACATAAAGGTGTATCTCTGGTTTTGAATGAGCTCTTTGATTGGTGGGCTGAAACAAGATATGTGGAGAACACACGCTTTGAAACACATCTTAAAATTTGTGCTGATTTAGTAACCACACTAATGCTGCGTTCACACCGCACGCTACCTGTACTACCTCGGCGATCACTCTCCATGCAAAGTCAATGTACAGCCGCGATGGGGCGGGGCTAACCCTCCCGCGACAGCTGCTTGTCACACTACCACATAGCTTGTTGCGCGATGTCAAAGTAAAAAAAAGTTGATCTATTCAGGTGTGTCGTGCGTGGCTGTGCAGCAACAGCCAATCAGCAGTGTGTGTATGTGTGACGGTACCCGAGACAGACGGCTATTCATCCGGACTACAGGGCGGATGAGTTGCGTCTAGGCGGAACTAATCTCAGTGAGGACATTAGTTCCGCCTAGACGGACTGTGGTAAACTCACAGATAATGCTGCTGCATCATCAGCTGCAGTGTTTTGTGTTTGATAAGTGAGTGAAAAGGATACAGCTGGAATAATGTCCGCTTGGGCGATTCCGCCAAAAGAGTGAAATTTCTGTCCCCAGCATATTATTGTATATTAAATGTATAAACACAAGTAGTAATATATTAAAATTATATTTTCTTATTATACTTAACACCATACACATTAATATTTGTAGAAATTACAGATATATATTTTTTTAATATTTTAAAATGGCATCCAAAACACTAATACATCGTTTTCTTGCCTGTCCCCACAGCCAACGCTACACTTTACTACAATGCATCATGAACAAAATCCTTCCAAAGCAATTTTTTTTTGCATTTAAGTGTGACTCCATATTCTACCTACACTTTTAAAACAAAAGCTTTCCAAAAAAATTGGTGGTCCTTGGTGGTATGTTTTTACCCCATGGGACTGCGGATGGAAATTAGCCTTGAGCTAAATCCGGCATATTTACAGCATTGTTGCCTGTTCATTAATATGCATTGTCCCATTCAAATAAAGAAATAAATGAATGAAATGAAAGTCATTATATTTTGGTTAAAATTCACATCTCAGTGCTGTCCCCAGGTTTTCACTCATTGCTGTTACCCAAACACATTTCCCTCTTTAAAATTCCGGAACATTCCACCAGTGACATGTTCTGCAGAAAGTGACATCATTTAGTTCTGCTGCAAGTCATGGGAAGACCAAAAGTAAGTTATCTCTTTTGTTTTTAAATTCTTAAATTTAATGATATATTAGCTGTTTTAGAGATGGTCAATCTAAAAACTCAGTCCTGTTACCCAAGTTATCTCTAAGACAACATTTGTTGATTTCAAAAGTAAAATATTAAATTAAATCTTAAGAATGTGCTCCATGTGCTACTAGCATAGATGCTAAGTGGCTAGATTTCACACAATTGCTCATTTTATGCTAAAAACTCATTGCTGTTACTCAAATAAAGAGGAACAGTAACAGAAAAGTCGTTTTTTTGTGATAAATATTAGTATTTTCAGCTTGTAACCAACCATTTCTTCTAAATTAACTCTTTTTCTAAGGGAAAACATTGTATGTGGTTGATATTCTTATTATGATTATACTTATTCATGGTTTTATAATGGCATTTGAGTTTTGGTAACAGCAGAGAAAAAACTGCAGTGATAA
Source organism: Scarus forsteni (assembly GCA_036419115.1). Classification (NCBI taxonomy): domain Eukaryota; kingdom Metazoa; phylum Chordata; class Actinopteri; order Labriformes; family Labridae; genus Scarus; species Scarus forsteni. Next base: position 511,292 of record JAZDUH010000116.1, read on the forward strand.
TAAACTGTCGAAAGTTGCAAAAAATTAAATAAAGTAGCCTGAGATTGACGAGGACTCATTTTGAATGAGTAAATGTGTATATTACTAAATTCTATTTTGAAATTGAATGAAAAATGAAGTTTAATTTTGAAGAGTTACGACAAGCAAATTTCACTCTTTTGGCGGAATGACCCGCTCATACATCCTATTATGTGATATATGATACGGTCACGGTGAAACTCGAGCGGGCGTGACGTCACCGAGCGACGGCCGACTGCAACAGTGACCAATAGAGGTATTTATGGACGTGCGAAGCTACGTCAGTGGGCGACGCGATTTTGGTAGCTGGGTCGCTTGCAGTGTGAACACAGCATTTAGAGGTGTGTTTTACTGTGGGTCAGTCAGTCTCCTTCTGGAGGTCTTCCAGGCAGGCCAGACCAGCAGGAGACCCAGGCTGGACTCCTGCTGCAGGGATTTAAAAAAAAATCCTCTTTGGTAAAAGAACGTCTCCAAACGCACCAGGACGAGCCGAGCATTGCTGAGGAGAGGGTCATGTAGATTAACATGCCTGACCTGCAGTCACCTGCAGTAACCCACAGGGGGAGGCAAATGAATAAATGTATGAGCAAATGAACAAATGAAAAATCATCAAAAGAAGGGCACGGGAACAAAGAGGGGACTAAAGAGAAGACTCCAGGATGCATGGGGTGAGAACTGCCAAATCAGGTAACCCTGAATGGCTGGATGGATGGACCAACACTTTAATTGTGATTCAAAGTATTAAGTCTGCATGAATGGATCACCAGCAGGATGCAAAGTCCAGACAGCCATGGATGGATGAAAAACACAACATGGGAAAGGCTGATGGTTATTAGGACTTGAGAAGGTTAAATGGATGGATGTACAGAGCAGATGTTTTTTGGTTAATCTAGACATGTCCTTGTAAAAAGTTTGACATATTCAATCTTAAACCATCAGCAGAGTTCAATTTTAACAATGACTAAAGGGAAAAACCTTGCAGACCTTTGCTGAGGGAACACCTGAGGAGCTAACATCAGCCCTGGCCTGAAGGTGACCCTGGCCTGAAGGTGACCTTGGCCTGAAGGTGACCTTGGTCCTCTTACCTGTGGCTCAGCTCTGAAGAGGAAAGCATCCACCGAGAATCTGACCTCAGCACCACCAGCTGAAAGGAAGCGTGAGCTGCTGCCCTCCCTCCGGCTGTCTGTCATGCAGCTGCAGAGAAAGACGAACACGTCATGTCCTGAGTGTCTGTCATCACCCGTGTGAGGGGTAAAGGTCATGAACTGACCCGTAGTTTGTGACCACATCCACTCTGGGCTGACTGTGGGGGTCTTTGGAGCTGGAGGCATAGCACTGGTCCACGTTCAGCCTCTCCCCAGCTAACAAAAATCCGGTCTGGGCCACAAAGTAGACCGACTCCTCCAGAGTGAACCAGTGACCTGCAGGGAGGGGCTCCCACTGAGCTGTTAACGAGAGGCGATGAAGAGGGGTCAGCAGTCTGCAGCCGCACTGCTTTGACATTATACACATTTACAGGCATTAGTCTTGTACCCAGATCCTTCCATTGACCTCTGAACTCTGAGGCTGCACTGTGTAAACAATCAATAACAAGCTTTAAGTCATCAGACAATCAAATGCCAATCAGCATTTTGGGTAGTTGGAATTTCATTTTCTGTCTACAGAGATTTAAGTGTGGACCTGAGACACTGCTGCTTCACTGAGCCTGTGATTCCTCGAGCCCTCAGCTGTGAAGACATAAAAGTCCTAATATTAGTGATAAAATTAGCAACTTCCTGCCTTCAACTGGACCTGCCGTACAACTAAATGCTGTTAGATCAGACTTAGGCTGTTTTTTTACAGTTAGCCTTCAGGAGCTAAACTCTCTTGTCTCCTCCTCTACACCATCAACCTGCCTTTTAGACCTGATCCAGACTAAGCTGTTCAAGGAGGTCTTTCCCCTAGTTTGTCCATCCTTGCTGGAGACAGTAAATATATCTCTATCAACAGGCTATGTGCCACAGTCTTTTAAAACTGCAGTAATCAAACCCCTCCTGAAAAAACCTAACCTCGATTCAGGAACATTAGCTAACTACAGGCCTATTTCTAACCTTCCATTTGCCTCAAAGATCCTGGAGAAAGTAGTAGCTGATCAGCTAGGTGACTTCCTTCAAGACAATAGCCTGCTTGAGGACTTTCAGTCAGGATTTAGAGCTCATCACAGCACAGAGACTGCTCTAGTTAAAGTAACCAATGATCTACTTTCAGCTTCAGACGAAGGACTTCTCTCTGTTCTTGTTTTGTTAGATCTTAGTGCAGCTTTCGACACCATTGATCATGGAGTTCTTATAGAGATTAGAGATGTCACTTGGGATTACAGGGACTGCCTTAAATTGGTTTAAGGCCTACTTATCTGATAGATATCAGACTAACACATGAACAACAAGTCGTCTGTGTACACTAAAGTAAGTTACGGAGTTCCTCAAGGCTCAGTGCTAGGTCCGATTCTCTTCTCCATATATATGCTTCCCCTTGGTGATATCATGAGGAAATACTCTGTTAATTTTCGCTGCTACGCTGATGATACACAGCTTTATGTATCACTGTAGCCAGGTAAGACAAATCAATTATCTAAACTAGATTTGTGTCTAAAGGATATTAAGACCTGGATGGACAGAAATTTTCTTCTTAACTCAGACAGAGGTCAGAGGTCATTGTGCTGGGCCCTCGACACCTTAGAGAATCCTTTTCTAGTGATTTAACTGCCATAGATGGCATTAGCCTGGCACCAGGCACAACTGTTAGAAATCTTGGCGTTCCATTTGATCAGGATTTATCCTTTAACTATCACATAAAGCTAATTTCAAAAACAGTCTTTTTTAATCTTGGTAACATCTCTAAAATCAGGCCTATCCTGTCCCAGAACGATGCTGAAATGTTAGTCCATGCTTTTGTTACCTCTAGACTGGACTACTGTAATTATCTTTTTTCAGGCTGTCACAGAAAGTCTCTTTAGATGCTTCAGCTGGTCCAAAATGCTGCAGCATGTGTACTGACTAGAGCTAGGAGAAGCGACCACATTACTCCTGTATTAGCTTCTCTGCACTGGCCCCTCGTCTCTGGAACCATTTACCTACCACAGTTCAGGAAGCAGACCCCCTCTCTACCTTTAAGTTTAGACTGAAAACATTCCTCTGTGATAAAGCTTTCAGTTAGGGACCAGCTCATAGTCCAGAGCTTAGACCAGGGGTGGGCAACTTTTATTAACACGAGGGCCACCTAAAATGTTTTTCATTGCCTGAGGGCCAACATTAGTATATTTTAACTGAAACACAATAAAAATGCATGATTAAATGTGCATTACACAGAAAAAAAGCTAATTCAAGAATGAATTTTACCAGTTTAAAGGAACAAATGTACCTTTGCTGTTGTGTCTGAAAATAGGTTTTACTATTATATGAAGGAATAATTTATCACCTATCCTAATTTGTGCATTATGTAGTGCTGGTTACTCATGATAAATCATTTTTAGCAGTTGTTGATGTGCTTTCTTCTTGCATCCACTTTATTTTTTGTAAATGATTGGTAGGCCGCACTGAGTGAAGTGCAGGGGGGTGGGGCCCTGGACGGCCAGTTGCCCACCCCTGGTTTAGACTCATAGTTAAGATGCAGTAGGCTTAGACTGCCGGGGGGGATCTGGAACATTGGGCTCTCTCTCTCTCTCTCCACATCTGCCTTTGCCCCTTTTGTCTGGCTCTGGTCTTGTAGGTGGTCTGGGATCCTTGGTGTAGACTGCCTGCTGCTGTGGAGTCACAAAGCCTCAAGCACTACAATAACAGACATGACCCATATTTGGCCATTTCATGAGGAACATTCCAGTTCATTATTATTATAGCTGTTAATGTAGATATTAGCATGAGCTCCATATCCATGGTTGATACATCTATAGTATCTTTATTCAGCACCACATAGTCACGAGGTCCCTCTGAAAATGGGATGTCACATCTCAAGAGGCCTTTATACTTGTATGATAATGATAATTAAATTTTATAGCGCTTTTCAAAAAGACTCAAAGGCTTTACAGAGGATAACAGCATAAATAAACTGAGTGGTTAGGGATCATATGCATTTGTGAACAAGTATGTTCTGAGTGTTTGAATGACAACAGAGAGTCAGAGTTTCTGGGGGGGGTGGGGGGTGGGGGGGTGGACATTGCTCCAGCTCTGCTTTAAATCTAATCAGTTATTATAATAAGAATGATATAGACCTAAAGAGGCCAAGTCTAATAAATCTGTAATAATAATAATAAATCTAGACTCATCACAATCACAGCCACCTGCTTTTCTGCCGCCTGTCGTCTGTCAGTCAAAAGCTAAAAATCAAATCTGCTGAAAACCAAAATGAAAACTACTTCCCCATCTCTGAGTATTTGAACGCCACACACAGAAATAATTAGGGAGATGTTACCGCTGCAGACGCTGAGGCTGAAGCCGAGTTTGCTCCTGATGCTCTTCATGAACGTGGTGTGTTGAACCAAAGGCTGGAAGCCGACTTTGTACGAATAATGAAACCTGGGACAGAGAGAGGGTCACGTTAATGCACACCCATGAGTTTGGGAAGCTCTGCCGGGACTCAGACCAGTGCAGGTATCACCGACACCAGCGCAGGTATCACCGACACCAGCTGAGAGCAGATGACAGTTTCCCTGCTGACACATTAACTCATCTTACTGTTTAATATGTTAGCATTTTAACAAAGGGGCCACTTCTTTAGGAACAGCTCAGTGTCACACAGGCCGACTCTTACAGTGAAGACCTGGGCCCGTATTCCTAAAGATTTTTAGTGCAGAGAGTTGTTCCTAGTGGCCAAATTCTAAGAAAATTCTTAGAATCTTGGCGTTTTCTTAGAATTTCTCCTAAAAATTAAGAGTAGATCTTAGTAAAGATAAAAGCTATTCCAAAAGAATCCTAGCTCCTAAGAGTGCTCCCAAGGTGAGATCTGTTAGGAGCAGGGAAGAGGACTTTTAAGCATCTTAGGAGTTCCCTAAGCAGAGGACAAAATGGTGGAGCAGATGTAAAAGCCAGACAAGCCTACTTCCTATACACCTGTCAGCAATCAAGGGCATTGATAAAAGGTGTTATATTGATGAAAATCTAACATGGAAATCACACATTAATGGAATAAAAGTTAAAATAGCAAAAACAATTGCTATGTTACACAAAGTTAAGGATTACTTAGATGACAAAGCTTTGTACCTTTTGTATAATTCATTGATTGTTTCATATCTGACTTATCGTGCTGAAGTTTGGGGAAGTGCATGTAAAACTTCAATCCAACCAATTTTTATTTTACAAAAAAGAGCAATAAGAATTATCAGTAAAAGTCAGTATAGAGATCCTTCAAACCCATTTTTTATTAAATTGCAGTCGTTGAAATTAAGTGAGTTAGTAGATCTCAGTATGTTGCAGATTATGTATAAAGCTCATAGAAACATTTTACCAAGCAACATCCAGAACCGATTTGAAAAAAGAGAAAGTTGTTATGATTTAAAAGAAAAAAAAACAAGATTTAGAACTAAACTGAAGGAGCGCTGCGTTACTGTGAGAGGAATCAGTTTATGGAATAATCTGAACAAAGAAAGTAAAGAAGCCAAATAAAATTTTGTCTTTAAAAAAAACAGTAAAGCCAGTATGTTGCATGAATACAGCGAGACGTGTTTATAAATGTTTTGCTATATTTGCTTTGTGGCAAAACATGAATGAATATGTGATCTTTTTGCTTGTTTGTTTATTTTGTTGGTTGCTTTTGAAAATAAGAAAAGTGAATGTAAAAAGGCATGTTGGCCTGCAGCTCCTGTTCATTTGTATTGTTAGTTAATATTTTGTGAGAGAGGGGCAGACTAAGTAAGATTTTTCTTCTTTCTGCTCCTTTTCATTCAAATGTTGGAGAGTTTTATTTTTATTTGTATTGGATTTTATTTTCTGAATGAAATAACGAAAATGAAAAATGAAAATGAAAGCTGTGCTGTGTTACACTAGTTAATACCAAATTATTATTATTTTTTTGTAATTTTATTTTTATTTGAGTTTAAAGCATACAATTTAATAATATACAGAAAATCTTTGTATATTATTGTGCTCAAACCTTTACAATTTTACAAAGTAAGTGACAGACATATTCCTTGTCACCTGTGAGTCCACTTAGTTCAGATAGTCTCTCAGTCCTCTACATTCATTCACAAAAGTGGATGTCACATTTAGTTTTCCCATAGCTGTACATATTTAGTCTGCAAACAAAATACTAAATGAGCATGAAGTGTACATTCCAGTCCTCACCTCAGTTACCCCTTTTCAGGAAATTTAGCCATTTTCAAAAAGATCTTTTTCCTTCGAACTATTTACAATGAAGAAAAGAAATCATGAACTCATGAACGCAGGGGAGCCTATCATCGCAATGAAAATCTTTAAGAGTTAGGGGGGAGCATGAGTAAACTTGTGAGTCAATACTAAATCTGCACCAAAGGAGTCATATATGCTATCCATTTACTCCAGATCAGATAGAACTTTTCCCTTTGTGTCCTCAAGGAGTATGTTAACTTCTCCATTCTGAAAATTTCCACTGTTATTCCATACCATTCTTCTAGCTCGGGTGGTTCTGGTTTGAGCCACTTCCTAGTAATTGATTTCTTACTTGCTGCTAACAGAGCCTGCAGCAGTTTTATATCACTCTTCCTTGTTAGGCCAGTAATCCGACCTAAATAAAGATTCTCAAAGTTCAGTGGAATGTGAATTTTAAATATCTCCGTTAATGTTTTATGAATACCTTTCCAATACAAATACAATTTTGGGCAATCCCAGAAAACATGGCAGTGATTTGCTGCTACTGATCCACACTGTCTCCAACATGATTGACTGTTGTTCTTGTATTTTTCTTGATATGGTGTTTTAAAGTACCTCATGATGTTTTTCCAACAATGTTCCTTCCAATTCATAGAACTTGTTGAGGACCACTGAAATGTACAAACTTCTTCCCAAGCCTCCTCTGTCAATCTTACTCCTGCTTCTTTTTCCCACTTTTCTTTAATTTTAAGGGTGTCATCATTTTTTGCATTTAGAAGGGCATTGTAGAGTTTAGAAATTAAGTTTTTGGGTGTTGCCTTGTAAGCAGAAGTTAAGTATTTGTACAACTCCTTCTCCTTTAAAAGTTCATTAAGTTTGCACTCCTGATTGAAATAATGACGCACCTGAAGGTATCTATAAAAATCTTTCTGCTCCAGTCCATGTTTTTCCTGCAAAACTTCGAAACTTTGTAATGCCCCCCCATTCGTGAGAGAAAGATATGTTGTTAAACCTTTGTTTATCCATGTCTCAAATCTCTTATCTTCTCTATTAGGAAGAAAGTTTGTATCATAGGCACACCACCTGAAGATCTTTAACATGTCCTGAATTCCACATAAATTAATAACCTTCTGCCATATTTTAAGGGTCTGATTTATCCATGGGTTTTTCACTTCCATAATTTTAGCTATTAGTTCTTTATCCCCTATTGTGGCTTGTAGGGGATGATTGTTAATACCAAATTAAGTTGAGATGTTGATAGTTGAAAGTACAAAAGCATGCAATTAATAAAAGCAAACTAATATAACCATCACTATGTGAATATGTGGGCATTCAGTAGGATTATTTTATAGTACAGTTTACTATTCATTTAACATGTATTTTCTTTTATGTGACATGTTATTTACAATTACACAGTCTTCATAAGATTAGATTCCATGATTAAGTTTATCAATTATCACCAAAAGTAATTTTTTTTATCCAGCTTTAGGATTAACCAATCACAGCTTTGGAAATGATGACTCATACCCAGCAACGGGGTCAACCACACCTCACTAAGATAAGAGTTTCTGTCCATTCCTTACTCAGAGTTCTCTGAGAGTGTTCTGGAATCACTCGTAAGCTAAGACTCCTTGCAGGGAATTTTTAGGCTAAGTTAGGAGCTCTCTGAGAGGATTCTCAGAATCTTTAGGAATACGGGCCCTGGTCTACACAGGGTCCAGGATCCATGGACCTGCAGACCTCTGCATGAAGCCTCAACGCTCCAGCACAAACACCTGAGTCTTACCTGTCGTAGTAGCAGCGAATGGGAAGGGTAAGCGGCACGGCTCTGATCACCTGGCCTTGAGGGGGAGGAGAATAGCAGAGAGTGAAGGAGTACACCAGCTGACCACCGACCACCTGAGGAGCAGAGATCAAAAGGTCAAAGGGCAGATTCTAAGGTGATCACCTGCTTACAGTTCAACTGGACTTTGATATGATTAAGAAGACAAGAGAACTTATTCTGGTATAAGAACCAAAAAAACAAGGTCTGTGTCTGTGACCTGACCCTGTGAGGATGAACCATGTGGTCCACAGTCTGATGTGACCTGACCCTGTGAGGATGAACCATGTGGTCCACAGTCTGGATGTGACCTGACCCTGTGAGGATGAACCATGTGGTCCACAGTCTGATGTGACCTGACCCTGTGAGGATGAACCATGTGGTCCACAGTCTGAGTGTGGCCTGACCCCGAGAGGATGAACCATGTGGTCCACAGTCTGATGTGACCTGACCCTGTGAGGATGAACCATGTGGTCCACAGTCTGGATGTGACCTGACCCTGTGAGGATGAACCATGTGGTCCACAGTCTGATGTGACCTGACCCTGTGAGGATGAACCATGCGGTCCACAGTCTGATATGACCTGACCCTGTGAGGATGAACCACAGTCTGATGTGACCTGACCTAGTGAGGATGAACCATGTGGTCCACAGTCTGATGTGACCTGACCCTGTGAGGATGAACCATGTGGTCCACAGTCTGATGTGACCTGACCCTCTGAGGATGAACCATGTGGTCCAGAGTCTGAGTGTGGCCTGACCCTCTGAGGATGAACCATGTGGTCCACAGTCTGATGTGACCTGATCCTCTAAGGATGAACCACAGTCTGATGTGACTTGACCCCGTGAGGATGAACCATGTGGTCCACAGTCTGATGTGACCTGACCCTGTGAGGATGAACCATGCGGTCCACAGTCTGATATGACCTGACTCTGTGAGGATGAACCACAGTCTGATGTGACCTGACCTAGTGAGGATGAACCATGTGGTCCACAGTCTGATGTGACCTGACCCTGTGAGGATGAACCATGTGGTCCACAGTCTGGATGTGACCTGACCCTGTGAGGATGAACCATGTGGTCCACAGTCTGATGTGACCTGACCCTCTGAGGATGAACCATGTGGTCCAGAGTCTGAGTGTGGCCTGACCCTCTGAGGATGAACCATGTTGTCCACAGTCTGATATGACCTGACCCTGTGAGGATGAACCACAGTCTGATGTGACTTGACCCTGTGAGGATGAACCATGTGGTCCAGAGTCTGATGTGACCTGAACCCTGTGAGGATGAACCATGTGGTCCACAGTCTCAGTGTGACCTGACCCTGTGAGGATGAACCATGTGGTCCACAGTCTGATGTGACCTGACCCTCTGAGGATGAACCATGTGGTCCAGAGTCTGAGTGTGGCCTGACCCTCTGAGGATGAACCATGTTGTCCACAGTCTGATGTGACCTGATCCTCTAAGGATGAACCACAGTCTGATGTGACTTGACCCTGTGAGGATGAACCATGTGGTCCAGAGTCTGATGTGACCTGAACCCGTGAGGATGAACCATGTGGTCCACAGTCTCAGTGTGACCTGACCCTGTGAGGATGAACCATGTGGTCCACAGTCTGGATGTGACCTGACCCTCTGAGGATGAACCATGTGGTCCACAGTCTCAGTGTGACCTGAGCCTGTGAGGATGAACCATGTGGTCCACTGTCTCAGTGTGACCTGACCCCGAGAGGATGAACCATGTGGTCCACAGTCTGATGTGACCTGACCCTGTGAGAGGATGAACCATGCGGTGGACAGTCTGGATGTGACCTGACCCAGTGAGGATGAACCATGTGGTCCACAGTCTGATGTGACCTGACCCCGTGAGGATGAACCATGTGGTCCACAGTCTGATGTGACCTGACCCTGTGAGGATGAACCATGTGGTCCACAGTCTGAGTGTGGCCTGACCCCGAGAGGATGAACCATGTGGTCCACAGTCTGATGTGACCTGACCCTGTGAGGATGAACCATGTGGTCCACAGTCTGATGTGACCTGACCCTGTGAGGATGAACCATGTGGTCCACAGTCTGATGTGACCTGACCCTGTGAGGATGAACCATGCGGTCCACAGTCTGATATGACCTGACCCTGTGAGGATGAACCACAGTCTCAGTGTGACCTGACCCTGTGAGGATGAACCATGCGGTCCACAGTCTGATGTGACCTGACCCAGTGAGGATGAACCATGTGGTCCACAGTCTGATGTGAGCTGACCCTCTGAGGATGAACCATGTGGTCCAGAGTCTGAGTGTGGCCTGACCCTCTGAGGATGAACCATGTGGTCCACAGTCTGATGTGACCTGATCCTCTAAGGATGAACCACAGTCTGATGTGACTTGACCCCGTGAGGATGAACCATGTGGTCCAGAGTCTGATGTAACCTGAACCCGTGAGGATGAACCATGTGGTCCACAGTCTCAGTGTGACCTGACCCTGTGAGGATGAACCATGTGGTCCACAGTCTGGATGTGACCTGACCCTCTGAGGATGAACCATGTGGTCCACAGTCTCAGTGTGACCTGAGCCTGTGAGGATGAACCATGTGGTCCACTGTCTCAGTGTGACCTGACCCCGAGAGGATGAACCATGTGGTCCACAGTCTGATGTGACCTGACCCTGTGAGAGGATGAACCATGCGGTGGACAGTCTGGATGTGACCTGACCCAGTGAGGATGAACCATGTGGTCCACAGTCTGATGTGACCTGACCCCGTGAGAATGAACCATGTGGTCCACAGTCTCAGTGTGACCTGACTCCGTGAGGATGAACCATGTGGTCCACAGTCTGATGTGACCTGACCCCGTGAGGATGAACCATGTGGTCCACAGTCTGATGTGACCTGACCCTGTGAGGATGAACCATGTGGTCCACAGTCTGATGTGACCTGACCCTGTGAGGATGAACCATGTGGTCCACAGTCTGATGTGACCCTGTGAGGATGAACCATGTGGTCCACAGTCTCAGTGTGACCTGACCCTGTGAGGATGAACCATGCGGTCCGCAGTCTGATGTGACCTGACCCAGTGAGGATGAACCATGTGGTCCACAGTCTGATGTGACCTGACCCTGTGAGGATGAACCATGTGGTCCACAGTCTGATGTGACCTGACCCTCTGAGGATGAACCATGTGGTCCACAGTCTCAGTGTGGCCTGACCCTCTGAGGATGAACCATGTGGTCCACAGTTTGATGTGACCTGACCCCGTGAGGGTGAACCATGTGGTCCACGGTCTGGATGTGACCTGACCCTGTGAGGATGAACCATGTGGTCCACAGTCTGATGTGACCTGACCCTGTGAGGATGAACCATGTGGTCCACAGTCTGATGTGACCTGACCCTGTGAGGATGAACCATGTGGTCCACAGTCTGATGTGACCTGACCCTGTGAGGATGAACCATGTGGTCCACAGTCTGATGTGACCTGACCCTGTGAGGATGAACCATGTGGTCCACAGTCTGATGTGACCTGACCCTCTGAGGATGAACCACAGTCTGATGTGACCTGACCCTCTGAGGATGAACCATGTGGTCCACAGTCTGGATGTGACCTGACCCTGTGAGGATGAACCATGTGGTCCACGGTCTGGATGTGACCTGACCCTGTGAGGATGAACCATGTGGTCCACAGTCTGATGTGACCTGACCCTGTGAGGATGAACCATGTGGTCCACAGTCTGATGTGACCTGACCCTGTGAGGATGAACCATGTGGTCCACAGTCTGATGTGACCTGACCCTCTGAGTCGGACCGGGTTTTGACCGCCATCCACAGATTTATTGCCATCCATACACAGACTGTTTCGATGTGCACGCGCTTACCTGCGGCTCCGCTTCACACTCCGTCAGTTTGGAACGGAAGTAGACAAATCGCGGGCTGACCCAGGAGACCCCGCACGAGCCAAGGCTGAACAGGTATGGATTGGTCCACGACCCCAGCTGGAAACGATCCACGCGCACAGTCACCTGATCGTCCTCGCACCACACCTCCACGGCGCGTGTCCCGGGGTTCTGCACGCTCTGCAGCTGCGATGTTTGCGGTAAAAGCAGCGCGGTGACCTCCGCAGGTACCGGTCTGCGTTGAGGGGCAGGCAGAAACAGCTCGCGGGCAACCGGCGGTGCTCGTGCGGACAGGTACACGGGCAGGTGGAGGACCGGACGGCGCGCGGCTCCCATAGAGTCTGTCTGCACCGGGGAAAACCCCGCGGGCTGGACCGGACCTCCCGCAGACACAGCGAGCAGAGCCAAGAGGAGGCACGAGACCACTGACATGACGAGGAGCGCGAGGAGGTCTGATCTGATTGCTGTCAGAACCGCGCCGTCATTATCACACCTGCTCACCTGCTGATTGGACACGCCCCTCAGGCCCCGCTGAGCAGGTGCGGGTGCGGGTGCGGGGGGGGCTCTACAAACGGGAGACCTGATTCACATTTGGTTCCTCAAAGTTCAGGAATTCTGCTCCATGTCCCCGATTATATTAAAATAAAGACTAGCCAGCACATCCGGTCACTGCTGCTGGTCTCAGGTGATCCTGCGGTGCTGATTCAGGTGCTCAGGGAGGAGCCTCAAGTGGGAGGCCTCCATCGCTCCTGCACCTCCTCTGTGGTTCAGCCGAGGAGAAGCTGCTGCAGAACAGCTGTCCTTTAGGCTGACTACACGGAGCAGAGCCACCAGGGCCCGGGTGTTCAAAAGGTCTAATCCAGGTTTCGAATCCCTTTTCTCTGCTATCCAGGGTCATAATCTGGAATTGGTGATCTGGAAAAGTTTGGATCTTTGCTTTAAACAACTGAGATAAAAGAAGACGGATTACGTGATCCTGGATAGCAGAGAACGGGATTTCAAAATGCTCATTTTGATCCAGATTACTCCTCCTGAACACCTGGGCCCTGCAGGTGTTGATGCTACCACATAGGAGCTGATTTTAAGAGACTGGGTTCAACATGGTAAAGCTGACATTAACAGGGTTCCCACTCTTTTCTAGAAATCATTTTCCAGGACTTTTCCAGGACTTTCCAGTGCCACATACCCAACTTAAGTTACAGCGTTGCTGTGGGCAGTTTCCAATTCTAGCTAGCCTTCTAAAAAACAAGATTAGAGCTTAATGAACAACATCTCTAGCTACTGATCATGTTGATCTTAGAATTTCTTTGTTTTTAACTCTCCGGCACGAACATTGTCTGTTAGCTATCTGTTTAGTCTGGCTTTAATGTGTCTTACTATTATAATTTTATGGTTATACATATTTTTTGATCTTTATTTACTCTGCTTTTTTATAGATAGATTTTTCTGATTTAGCCTACATTTTATTTTGTCATCTTTCATTATTTCTTTTTGTTCCCATTGTTCTGAGTTTTTATATTTTATGCCTTAATTTGCATTATATTATCTACTCACATTTTCTGGCTATGCACACATTAGTTACAGAGTACATTTGTACTTCATTTCCTATGTTTCATTTTTGTTCACTAACAAGGCAGAAGGAAGACAAATAATTTTCCAGGACCACTTAAGCTTTTCCAGGATATTTCACTTTTTTTCCTCATTTTCCATTTGTTTTCCATGACTGGAAAATTGGGCAATAATTTTCCAGGTTTTCCAGGACGTGTGGGAACCCTGATTAAGAAATATTCTGATTTTAACTGATCCACCGCTGCCTGCTCTTTCGCTTTTCACCTTTTTTCTGTTTGTTTAATTATTTTGTGTTGTAATATTCATGTTTCTGTTTGTTTGGTGTTGCTTTACCATACATCCGTACATATCAAACTGCACACACAGGAATGATTCTTTTTGTCTATCATCCTGCAGAGACAAGTGTATTTCTGCATTTACTGCTATATCTAAACTATTTAATCTTAGGTTATTGCCATTCTTGTGTTAATGTGTGACTATTATTATTAAAAAACTCAAAATACAAAACAGAAAAGAAAAACAAAGAATGAATCAATCATTAAGTCATCTGAAAATCAAGAGACATTTTAAAAAAGTGACATTATCTGTCAGTGGATCAAGAATTAAGTGAGACTTTAATCAGAATTCATGTTCAAACTGTCAAACTGTAAATCAATCAATCACAAGTCAGCAACACAGTGCATTCAAGAATGTAGACATGATCAAGCTGACCTGCTGAAGGTCAACGTCAGCATCAGGATGGAGAAGAGACTCAGCTGGCATGATGTTAGGAGATCTTCACACAGCCGTGTAGGGTTTACAGTTTAGAGGTCAGAAGAGAACCACTCATTACAACCAAGGAAACAAAGACTGTTTCTGAAGACTTGACACATTCAGTCTTCAGCAGGAGACCACACCAGGTGCCCCTCCTGTCAGCTAAGAACAGCGCTTCATCATGTTCACACCAAACTCTGAGCCGACCATCTGCACGTGGAGCAGAGATCCAGACTCTTCAGACCAGGAGACACTTTTACCGTCGCCTGTCCTCAGCTCACAGGAGCGGCACCAGGTGTTCATTTCAGCAAGAATTCTTCTGACCTTTACTTCAAAGTCATTTTGGCCCAGAAAATTTCTGCTCACTGGATATTCTCTTTTCTTTAGACCATTCTCTGTAAACCCTGGATCTACATCATACCACTGAGCTGTTGAGTGGGTGTGCCTAATAAAATGGCCAGACACATAAAAGAAAGACTGAGTGACTTCAGTAAAGGTGACCTGCTGGTTGCAAGTTGGTAGTTCTGAAACTTTTTCACAAATGTCTTTACCTGAACAGCTTTGGAGTCCACAACAATGAGGTCCTGATAATTTAGGTCAACATTGATGAGGTCTGCATAAACAAGAGACTGATTAATGAGGACCTGATTAATGAGGTCTGCATAAACAAGGACCTAATTAATGAGGAGCTGATTAATGAGGTCTGCATAAACAAGGGCCTGATTAATGAGGACCTGATTAATAAGGTCTGCATAAACAAGAGACTGATTAATGAGGTCTGCAGTAATAAGGGCCTGATTAATAAGGGCCTGATTAATGAGAACCTGATTAATGAGGTCTGCATAAACAAGGGCCCGATTAATGAGGTCTACATAAACAAGGGCCTGATTAATGAGGTCTACACAAACAAGGGCCTGATTAATGAGGACCTGATTAATAAGGTCTACACAAACAAGGTCCTGATTAATGAGGACCTGATTAATAAGGTCTGCATAGACAAGGGCCTGATTGACGAGGTCCTGATTAACGAGGTCAACATAAATGAGGTGCACACAAACAAGGAACTGATTAAGGAGGACCTGATTAATGAGTTCTGCATAAACAAGGGTCTGATTAGTGGGGACCTGATAAATGAGGACCTGATTAATGAGGTTTGCATAAACAAGGGCCTGATTTATGACAATTTGATACAGGAGAACCTGATTAACGAAGACCTGATAAAAGAGGACCTGATAAATGAGGTCTGCATAAACAAGGGCCTGTTTAATGAGGACCTGATTAAAAGAGGTCCACATTTCATTTCATTTCCTTTATTTGTTTCGGAGGGACCCTGCACATTAATAAACATTTTATAAAAAATGTAAATGCACCCGAGTTAGCCAAAAGGCTAGTTTACATCAGCTGTCCCCCCTAAACATAAAAAAGGCACTGATTAACGAGGACCTGATTAACAAGGACCTGATTAATAAGGTCCATATAAATGAGGTCCTGATTGAGGAGGTCCTGATTAACAAGGTCCTTATTAACCAGGTCCACATCGATGGGGGCTGCTGATCTTTGTGTTACAGATGAGGTGGTCTGTGAAGTCTGACACGGTGGCTGTTTAAACTAGCAGTTCTCATCCTGGGGTCCTTGAATACTTAAATTCCCATTTGATAAAACTGCAGACAAAGAAAGTGTTTGATTGGAAACAAAGTCACGAGAGACGTTAAGGCTGAACTGGAACCACCATTTAAGGGTCTGATGCCCCTGAAGGTGAACACAGCAGGGTCCTGGACTGCAGACCCCCTGGGCCCCTGGTGTTTCTGGTTTGAGGGGTCCTGGACTGCAGACCCTCTGGGCCCCTGGTCCAGTCTGAAACCCTTCAGTCCATCTTTATGACCTTGTCTTCTCTCCAGTCCTGATCTTCAGTCTTTATCTGCTGAATCAAACTACAGCTCCCAGCAGCCCCTCCACCGCCGTCCGTCCACTAAAGATGACATCATTCACGGACACGCCATCATAAGTGGAGCCAATCAGAGACAGCGGCAGGTTGTTGGTCTTTATGAAGCCTCGCATGGACTCTGTGGAGACAAACAGACGAGGTCATGACCCCGACCGTCAGGGCTGTTCAGACGTGTTGATTCACTCAGGTGGTCCACACTGAGACACTGATGGTGGTCTTCTGGAGTGTTCCTGAGCTGCTTCATAATGTTAGAATGCAGGTCACAGGCATTCAGTTTCCTCAGCCTCTCTGAGGACAGGTGTTCTTAAACTGTAGAACTATTTGCTCACACAGTTGGTGAACCGCCCCCGTCATCTCAGTGCTACTCCTGCAGACCCGATCATGACACTCACCTATTTCCAATTCACCTGTTCACCTGTCAGAGGCTCCAAACAGGTGTTCTGAGACAGGGGCAGCCCTGTCCCTGCTTTAAAGAACATGTTCTAAGACAGGGGAGGCACTGTCCCTGCTTTAAAAAACATGTTCTGAGACAGGGGCAGCCCTGTCCCTGCTTTAAAGAACATGTTCTAAGACAGGGGCAGCCCTGTCCCTGCTTTAAAGAACATGTTCTAAGACAGGGGCAGCCCTGTCCCTGCTTTAAAGAACATGTTCTGAGACAGGGGCAGCCCTGTCCCTGCTTTAAAGAACATGTTCTGAGACAGGGGCAGCCCTGTACCTGCTTTTAAAGAACATGTTCTGAGACAGGGGCAGCCCTGTCCCTGCTTTAAAGAACATGTTCTGAGACAGGGGCAGCCCAGTACCTGCTTTTAAAGAACATGTTCTGAGACAGGGGCAGCCCAGTACCTGCTTTAAAGAACATGTTCTGAGACAGGGGCAGCCCTGTCCCTGCTTTTAAAGAACATGTTCTGAGACAGGGGTAGCCCTGTCCCTGCTTTAAGAAACATGTTCTAAGACAGGGGCAGCACTGTCCCTGCTTTAAAAAACATGTTCTGAGACAGGGGCAGCCCTGTCCCTGCTTTTAAAGAACATGTTCCAGGCATGAAGTCTAAAATAGGTTCATGTTAAGTATCCTTCACTGGGCGATAAAAGAGTCCTGACTTCACTGGGCTGAGGTCTTTTCCTTAAAGAAAAATCAGAACAGGCAATTTAGGATGTCTTACATGCTCTGCTTGTCATTAAGCATGGTGAGGAACATGGAGAGGAACATGGTGAGGAACATGGAGAGGAACATGTAGAGGAACATGTAGAGGAACATGGAGAGGAACATGGAGAGGAACATGGAGAGGAACATGGAGAGGAACATGGAGAGGAACATGGTGAGGAACATGGTGAGGAACATGTAGAGGAACATGGTGAGGAACATCAGAGGAACATGGAGACTGTCTGCTGTTCCAGGTGCTTCAGTCGTGTTCTCTGTTGGGGTCTTCATTGTTGCTCCGCCCCCTTCATGGCTGTCACATCTGCTGTTCCAGGTGCTTCAGTCGTGTTCTCTGTTGGGGTCTTCATTGTTGCTCCGCCCCCTTCATGGCTGTCACGTCTGCTGTTCCAGGTGCTTCAGTCGTGTTCTCTGTTGGGGTCTTCATTGTTGCTCCGCCCCCTTCATGGCTGTCACGTCTGCTGTTCCAGGTGCTTCAGTCGTGTTCTCTGTTGGGGTCTTCATTGTTGCTCCGCCCCCTTCATGGCTGTCACGTCTGCTGTTTTAGGTGCTTCAGTCATGGTCTCTGTTGGGGTCTTCATTGTTGCTCCACCCCCTTCATGGCTGTCACGTCTGCTGTTCCAGGTGCTTCAGTCGTGTTCTCTGTTGGGGTCTTCATTGTTGCTCCGCCCCCTTCATGGTTGTCACGTCTGCTGTTCCAGGTGCTTCAGTCGTGTTCTCTGTTGGGGTCTTCATTGTTGCTCCGCCCCCTTCATGGCTGTCACGTCTGCTGTTTCAGGTTCTTCAGTCCTTTTCTCTGTTGGGGTCTTGGGGCAGTCAGTGCTTGACCATATGGCTCTGAGTGTCATTACAGAAAGATAAACCATGTGGTTTGACCTCATGATGGTTCATCGCTCTCTCTCCCCTCTAACCTGAGCTTGATCGCCCATCAGTGACCTGTCCTACACTCTCTCTCTTTGATCAGTAACCCTCCATTCAGATATTTTACATACAGGGTTTAAGGACCTACAAATGCTTGAGCAGCACACCAGCCACCGGAGTATTCCTGACCAATAAAAGTCATTCAGTGAACTAAAGCTGTGGCTGATGTGACCGGAGACCAAAATCCATAAACAATATCAGCAACAGAACACAACAATAACAACACAGCAACAACAACAACCAAAATACAACAAGAATATCAGCAACGACAACAACCAAAATACCATAACAAGAATATCAGCTACAACAACAACCAAAATACCATAACAACAATATCAGCAACAACAACAACCAAAATACCATAACAATATCAGCAACAACCAAAATACCATAACAACAAGATCAGCTACAACAACAACCAAAATACCATAACAACAATATCAGCAACAACAACCAAAATACCATAACAACAATATCAGCAACAACAACAACCAAAATACCATAACAACAATATCAGCAACGACAACAACCAAAATACCATAACAAGAATATCAGCAACAACAACAACCAAAATACCATAACAACAATATCAGCAACAACCAAAATACCATAACAACAATATCAGCTACAACAGCGACAACCAAAATACCATAGCAACAATATCAGCAACAACAACCAAAATACTATAACAACAATATCAGCAACAACAACAACCAAAATACCATAACAATATCAGCAACAACCAAAATACCATAACAACAATATCAGCTACAACAGCAACAACCAAAATACCATAACAACAATATCAGCAACAACAACCAAAATACTATAACAACATCAGCAACAACAACAACCAAAATACTATAACAACAATATCAGCAACGACAACAACCAAAATACCATAACAACAATATCAGCAACAACCAAAATACCATAACAACAATATCAGCAACAACCAAAATACCATAACAACAATATCAGCAACAACAACAACCAAAATACCATAACAACAATATCAGCAACAACAACAACGACCAAAATACCAAACAACAATATCAGCAACAACAACAACCAAAATACCATAACAACAATATCAGCAACAACCAAAATACCATAACAACAATATCAGCAACAACCAAAATACTATAACAACAATATCAGCAACAACCAAAATACTATAACAACAATATCAGCAACGACAACAACCAAAATACCATAACAACAATATCAGTAACAACAACAACCAAAATACCATAACAACAATATCAGCAACAACCAAAATACCATAACAACAATATCAGCAACAACAACAACCAAAATACTATAACAACAATATCAGCAACAACAACAACCAAAATACCATAACAATATCAGCAACGACAACAACCAAAACACCATAACAACAATATCAGCAACAACAACCAAAATACCATAGCAACAATATCAGCAACAACAACCAAAATACCATAACAACAATATCAGCAACAACAACAACCAAAATACCATAACAACAATATCAGCAACAACAACAACCAAAATACCATAACAATATCAGCAACAACCAAAATACCATAACAACAATATCAGCAACAACAACAAAAAAATACCATGACAACAACATCAGCAACAACAACCAAAATACCATAACAACAATATCAGCAACAACAACAACCAAAATACCAAACAACAATATCAGCAACAACAACCAAAATACCATAACAACAATATCAGCAACGACAACAACCAAAATACCATAACAACAATATCAGCAACAACCAAAATACCATAACAACAATATCAGCAACAACAACAACCAAAATACCATAACAACAATATCAGCAACAACAACAACCAAAATACCATAACAACAATATCAGCAACAACCAAAATACCATAACAACAATATCAGCAACAACAGCAACTACCAAAATACCATAACAACATCAGCAACAACAACCAAAATACTATAACAACAATATCAGCAACAACAACCAAAATACCATAACAAGAATATCAGCAACGACAACAACCAAAACACCATAACAACAACATCAGCAACAACCAAAATACCATAACAACATCAGCAACAACAACCAAAATACTATAACAACAATTTCAGCAACAACAACAACAACAAAAATACCATAACAACAATATCAGCAACAACAGGGCCCTGTTCTACGAAGCAGGATTATTGCCTAGCAAGGTAACTTTGAGGGTAGGTTCCAGGTTCCCTGTTCTACAAGACAGGTTCACTTCGTAGCGAGGCGAGTCTCCATGGCAATGTACGCTGAACGGCTAACCTGCTCTGGGGCAGGTTAGGTTCCAGGTTGAACTCGCGGACTATAAAAACCCCGCCCACTGACCAATGAGCTCTCTCGGCCAGCTCCTCTGCAGGAGTAAAATCTGGGGGAGGACTCTCATTGCCGTAACAAGATCTTCAATGCCAAAACTTCTGTTCCATGACAATATTTTATTGCCTGTCTTAAAATTGTGACAGGAATTCATGTAGGGCTCATGTGGGCTACATATCACACAAAAAATGTAAACAAGATAGGAATGAACAAATGAATGAATTCATCTTGGAAAAGAATTAGACATGTCTGGTGCATGTTACAGTCAAAGTGCATGTTGAACAGTGCTATTTCAGGATGATAATGGCACCAAAGATTTTTTGCGCACTATACTTATGCATTGAGACTGTCAGCAATTTTCTGCCAGCACTCCTTCCGTGCTTTTGCAGCGGTGACGGTGTTGCTTTTGACGTTTATTACATGTTTTAATTCTTCATACTTTGTCATGATCGCCTCCTGCTCCTCGTGTGTGAAGTATGCAGTCCTTCGCTCTCCGGCCTGCTCTGACGCTCCAGACTGGTCCATGTTCGCGATTGGTCAGATGCGGCGGGCTCCGCCTTATATGTGTGCACGTGCTCATTGCAAAGCTGGATCCACTTATGAGGTTGATAACCAGCGTCGTCAAACCGTTTAGCGAGACCGCCAGCTACCGTGCTCAGTTCAGCGAGGTAGCTCCAAGGCTATCTCGCTAGGCTGAACTTGCTTCGTAGAATAGGGCCCAGAACAATACTATCAGCAACAACAATCAAAATATTAGGGCCCAACCAATGTGGATTTTTTGAAGCTGATGCTTATACCAATATTTGGCATCAACAATAAAAACAATGGACTTCCAGTCTAGCAGGCGATGAAGTAGGGCACACTCTCCCATTCATGTGGTGTTATTTATTTGGTTGTAAAGACCCAAGTTTAATTTTTGACTGTCCAGAATGGTGAGAACTCAAAACCAGCAAAGACAGGACACAGACTGCCTTGCGCAATCTCTGTGGCCTACATCGCAAGTGAAAGCCTCGTCCTTTAGTAGTAACTCTCCATCTTCACCATCATCAGATGCTAGTATGCTACCAGACATGGTAACTCATGATGAATTTGAAGTTGAATTAACATGATATACATGAAGAAAAGTCAGCTTTCTCTAAAACTACACCGAGGACTGAGGCAAGGAATAAGCTACCTTTGGGGGCCATTAACACTGAGGAGGGCTCCCGGCCCACGAGGAGCACAGCCGGAGACTACCCCACCCCGCGCAGACACAAGGCCCCACACCACAGTGCAGGGGCCTCCAGCCATGCAGCCGGAGCCGTCCCTCGGCAGTGGCCCCACATGTGGACCAGGAGCTGCTCCCAGTGTGGAGAGCCCCCATGAGGAAGCACTGGAGCTAAAAACCATCAAACTAAAACAATAATAAAAATATAAGAAAAGGGGGACGTAAACAAGAGAGATAAAATAACATAAAATGGATAACTGAAATCACGTAAAAATTAAAAATTAAATATGATAAGAAGTTTGACTAAAAGAATAAATAAGTCATAAAGTAATAGAAGTAGAAATAGTATAGGAATAAATAAGTTGATTAAATCAATTAAAAACTTGAATAAAAAGGTGGGTTTTAAGTCTCTTTTTAAAAGTATCAACAGACTCTGCAGCCCTGAGATTCTCCGGCAGGCTTTGTTTGTGTCTTACCCTCTGCAGGAACACTCGGCTCCAGCTCGGTGCTGCCGTCACTCCCAGATGAGTCTGCACAGCCTCTGTGGCTGTCTTTAAATAACCCTCCTCTGACACCGAATCAGCATCCCCGAACACTTCCTGGAACCACGCTCCGCCCATCATCACCTGGACAACAGAGACAGGACCCAAGTGAAGGTATGTTGATTCATACAAATCAACTCATCATCTTTATGGGAGGAATAATCATTTTTAATTTGTTTGAGGTAAAATGTTACAATTATCTGGGAAAGATGGAGAAAGTTGAGGAATGTTCAAAAAACGCACATTTGAAATTGTTTTTGGAAAACAGGTGTGCACAGGCTAAAGAGGAAAAGGACCATCCAGACTGTTTTCAGAGCAAAGGTCAAAGGACAGCATCTGTGATGGTATGGGAGGGTGTTAGTGCCCATGGCATGGGTAACCTGCACATCTGTGAAGGCTCCATTAATGCTGATGGTACAGACAGGTTTAGGAGCGACATGCTGCCATCAGGGTCGTCCTGCTTATTTCAGAGACCATCAGTGCTGGACAACTTACTTTAAAAAAGTGATAAATTAAACTGCTGATCTGCTGGGATTATCACCCATAACCTCCTCCAGGGTTCACAGAAGATGGAGCCATCTCAGGTAGCTGAGGCTCTGACTCTCCAAACTGGAGCACAGCAGACTGTAAAGTGTCTCCTGGTCTGATGAGTCTGGATCTCTTCTCCACATTCAGAGTTTGGTGTGAACATAATAAACATGGATCCATCCTGCCTTGGATCAGTGGTTCAGGCTGCTGCTGGTGGTCCCTCAGTCCCACCTGAGCATGGTTTAAACCCCACAGCCTACCTGAGGACTGTTCTGACCATGTCCATCCCTTTATGACCACAGTGGACCATCTTCTGATGGAGACTTCAGCAGCTCCATGTCTCAGAGCTCAGATCAGCTCACACAGAACTCCACAGTCACCAGATCTCAGTCTAATAGTTGGGATGTGGTGGAACAGGAAATTCTCCTCATTCAGTGGCTGTATGATGCTGTCATGGAGACATGGACCAACATCTCTGAGTGTATGCAGCAATGTTTTTGTGAGTGTGTGTTACCGTCAGTCTGGTTGTGGGTCCTTCAGGTCTGTTGTGTTCAGGGAACGGGACCGAATCATAAACGACCCCAAGCACACCTCGATCCTCTGAGGACGGAACCAGGTGACCAAACCCCTGAGAACACAAACACAGATGTGCACACATACGACTGTCACTGGGATGCATTCATTTGGTATACATACATACAGTATATGCACAGACACACACACACACGTACATGCCCACCTATAACTTTAATTTGATTATTTGACTATGTGGCCATTTTTCTCATGTCATTAGTAGTATTGGCAGTTGTCTCTTCAGTAGGATGGTAGTGTGTCTGAGGAGGAGTAAGGTGATACAATGTCTATAATAATTCTATTATAATAATTATAGGAATATGAGGCACTGATGGTTAAAATCTTATGGACATATAAAAAAAACAAAGAAAAAAAAGTAACATAAACAAAAAAGGAATGAAATGAAATAAAATAAATATCAGTGAGTTCCCAATGGAAACAAGGACACCACAGAGGAGCTGACCCCTGACCTAGACTAACAATCAGGGCAAAAGCCAAAAAAGTTAGGCTAGGAATTGCAAGACCAGTTCTGAAAAATTCAAATGCCCCTTACTTTCCTGGACAAAAAGTAACGCATCAAAAAAGATGAAAATATGATATTGACCTTTTTTCTTCCTTAAAATCACCAGCCAGGACAGCCGGCTGGTTGGACAGAGATGTTTAAACAGCCCACATTTAGCATTTTCACACATCCTTTCTGCTCTTTAGTGTTTTCAACTTGTCTACTCCCATAAAGCCAGCAGCATCTGGGCTTCTGCTTCACCCCCTCCTTATGGCACCCTGCACTGAGGCCGCTGGTTCATTGTCTGTACTGTGAGTGTAGTTGTATGTAAAGGTCTGTTAGTCTCTACATGTGAGCCCTGTGATTGGAGGTCGATGTGGTAGAGCGGGTTGATGCCACAATCTTCTTTTCATAAATACATTTGGATTCCTTAATGGATGAAGCCTGTGCCATGTAGGTCTTACCGTCACAGGCAGGATGGAGCCCTCGTACTCAAGGTTGACCACAGCCACCGTTACCGTGGAGATGTCCTGCAGCTGACTGATGATTGGCTGACAGGAGGATGGGAGGGCTGAGGACAGAGCTAAGGGACATGGACCGACAGGTCACTTAAATGTGATCTGCACTGATGAATGCTGTGATCAGGAGGTCATGGGTCACCTTTGGCAGGTAGAG
This sequence comes from Scarus forsteni, assembly GCA_036419115.1. NCBI lineage: Eukaryota > Metazoa > Chordata > Actinopteri > Labriformes > Labridae > Scarus > Scarus forsteni. Next base: position 536,056 of record JAZDUH010000116.1, read on the forward strand.
CAGAGATAATGTGGTCAGCAGGAACCTCTCCGTCCTCGAGGTGGATCTGCAGACACACACGGATGAGACTCAGCGGGACGCATGATCAGCCTGAAAACATCAAATCAACGGTCATGTGATCAGGTCCTGTCCTGCTCCACGTCTCCTCACTCACCTTCCAGCCGCTCTCTGATGGGCTGATCTGTTTCACAGCTGAGTCTCTGTGAAGATGGACTTTCCCGCTCCGCTGCAGGAAGTCTGTTAGAGAATCTGGGAGCGACTGAATCCCTCTGACCAGAGACCACTGAGCCCACGACTCAGAGAGCGAACGTTGAGCCAGACGACCCGGAGGGGCTGAAGGGGCCGAGGGACCAGCACCTGCACAGAACACAGCAAAGTCAGTCTACACCAGATTTAAGAGAACCAGCATGGCTCTGAGGAAGGGTGTGGGATATGACGATATTAAATCGTTAAGGATTATAACGTGGGGATGATCTCATAAAGCAGAAAGATTGTCTGTCTGGGCGCAGAGACTTTGACGCGCACCCGACTAACCAATCGTAACAGATTACGCGCAATGCATGGTGCGATCTCCTGTTTGGTTATGTAGCATGAAGCCATGGCGGAAAGAGAAAAGGAGATAGAAGTTTGAAGATGTCTGAACAAAAATCTGTTCTAAAGCAGCTGTATTATTCACTCAGATTATAGACACTGCATTTAGATAACATTTGTTCTAAATTGTTGCACTTTAAGAGATAACCAGTTACTTAAGTTTGCATTTATATTTGACTCTTTTCAATAAAGCTATTTTGTGTGTTTAATTTTTTTGTTACAAAAGTGCACTTTATTGTTGTTCAGTACCTTTTATGTTTACATTTATTGCACATTTTTATAAAAACTGCACTATTTAAATTTAAACCTGTTCAGAAAGTTTCTTTGGCTTAGATTGTCAATTTTTTTCTTTTAGGGTTTTACATGTTTTATATGTTAAACAGGGAAAAAATGGTCAAACATGCAAATTAGCCTAGAAAAATCAATGTAAATAAGAGTCGTGATAAAATCATGATCATGATTTTATTTTTAAAAAATCGTAATATGATATTTTTGCCATATCGCCCACCCCTACTCTGAGGGCACAGGCCAGGGCTGCAGGAGATGCCGTCTACTTAAGGTTACCGTCGTAAGGTGGAAGGGTGAAAAGCCCCAAACCAGAGAGACACCAGATCCAGACATGGAGCAGCACGTCACCAGACACCTTTATTATGACAGTGTCCAGTAACGAGGTACAGACAGACTGTACATACAGACTCATACCCATACACAGACTCATATTTTTACTGACTGAAAGATACTAACCAAACTCAGCCGCAGGGTACATACACAACCCACCGTGGAAGTGCTTCTCAGCTAAAGCCTCTGTTCACGAGCAAAAGGTGACTGCTCAGATCTATGGCCGACTCTATGAGAGAGGATAAGGGTGATTTTTTTTTTTTTGCAGATTCAACAACTTACCTGTTTGAACCAAAATATACGGGGGAGGATCTACATGATTTGAAAGCTGAACACAAAGTGAAGCCAAGGCAGTGGAGATGGCTGAGGGGGGAGTCCAAACTGTCATGGCCTGAGGTGTGTATGTGGACTAGCCTGGGGCTAAAGTACTACAAAAGACTGGAGATCAGCACCAGAACATTTAGACTATTCTTGAAGCACACTGCCATCCCATCGCTCGGTGAGCTGCATAGGCCCAACTTTAGCCCCAAGGCTAGCCCACATACAGACCACCGTGCCGGACTGGACCCTTCCCTCAGCCCCCGGCAGCTCCACTGCCTCGGCTTCACTCTGTGCACGCTCAGCTTCAGAAACATTTATTACATCCTTTATTTAACCAGATAAAATCCTTATTTGGGGCTCGGGCTTTGCAACGAACCACATGTATTCTTCCGTTCGTTTATTTATTTATTTGGGGCTCGGGCTTTGCAACGAGCCACTCTCCCCATAGCAAAGCTATGGAGAGAGTGGCTCGTGACAAAGCCACGAGCCACATGTGTTCTACCGCGTGTTTATTTTTTCTTTTTTTTCTTCATCTTGCAACCGGAATTTTGATGTGTATCTAGTCCTAGGGCTTTGAGAAAACCCCAACAAATCATATATCAAAACGTGCGGCTTGGGTGGACATTAGCTCAGTTGGTAGAGCGTACACGCCCATGTACGGGGACTTCCAAACCCCAGCAGTGGCAGTAGGTTCGAATCCCGGCCACAGCCCTTTGCTGCATGTCTACCCCCCTCTCTTCACCCGCTTTCCTGTCATTCTCCAGCTGTCCTATCAAATAAAGGCCAGAAAGCTCAAAAAAATAACTTAAAAAAAAACAAAAAAACAAAAAAAACGTGCGGCTCGGTCCCGATCGTTGTGGAATGACTTTTATAAGAATTTCGCGAAAATATGGCCGAGTTATTCACGAAAAACTGCGAAAAAAGTCCCATAGAAAATGAATGGAAAATCTCCTGAACACACCAAAAAATCACCGTTTTTCTAAGCACGACGGCGAAGCCGTTGTGACAGCTACAGAGCTCATTCAAACGTCAAAACGCAGCTCTAAGTTTCCTCTGTTTTTCTCTGCTGCCAGGTGCTTCCAGGAGCTCAGCTAATCAAGCCACACAGGACCAAGTCATATACAGAACTGTATGTGACTTGCCCTGTTTACAGGGCAAGTAAGCCTCCAAAAACTAAGCATATTAGTCAAGGATTAGTAAATACTGAATTCATCATTTATAAACCTTTTTTCTGACATGAATAATCAGTAAGACACACTTAGAAATGTTTTACTCATTATTAATAAGCTTATTAGTAAAGATTGGTAAATGTTAACTCATCATTAATAAGCATATTGGAAAAGGATGTGTAAATGTGTTACTCATTATTAATAAGCATATTAGTAAGGGACCAGTAAATGTTTAACTCACCATTAATAATCATATTAGTTAAGGATTAGTTAATGCTTTACTAATCATAAATAAGCATATCAGTGAAGGATTATTAAATAACAAATTCATCATTAATTAAACATTTTTCTGACATGAATAATCAGTAATAACTCATTTATAGACACACTTATAAAAGTGTTACTCATCATTAATCAGCATATGAGTAAAGGACAAGTTAATGTTTTACTCATCATAAATAAGTACAGTAGCAAAAGATTAGTAAATGTTTAACTCATCATTTAAAAAGCACTTTTTTACATGAATAATCAGTAATTACTCATCTATAGACACACATAAATGTTTTACTCATTATTAATATCCATATTAGTAAAGGATTAGGAAATGTTTTACTAATCATAAATAAGCGTATTAGTAAAGGATGAGTAAATACTGAATTCATCATTTATAAAGCATTTTTTTGATGTGAATAATCAGTAATAACTCATTTATGGACACACTTTTCAATGTTTTACTCATCATTAATCAGCATATAAGTAAAGGATAAGTAAATGTTTCAGTTATCATTAATAAGCATATTAGTAGAGCATTAATAAAGACATAATTCATCATTTATAAAGCATTTTTTACATGAATTATCAGTAATAACTCATTAATAGACACACTTATAAATGTTTTATTCATTATTAATATCCATATTAGTAAAGGATTAGTAAATGTTTTACTAAGCCCCACTCACGATTCCTGCGGGAATTGTCTAGTTTGGGGCTCGGGCTTTGCAACGAGCCACATGTGTTCTTCCGTGTGTTTATATTTTTTCTTCATTTTTTTTTTTTTCTTCATCTTGCAACCGGAATTTTGATGTGTACCTAGTCCTAGGGCTTTGAGAAACCCCCCACAAATTATATATCAAAACGTGCGGCTTGGTCCCGATCGGTGTGCTATGACTTTTATAAAAATTTCGCGAAAAAATGGCCGAGTTATTCGCGAAAAACTGCGAAAAAAGTCCCATTGAAAATGAATGGGATTTCTCCAGAACACACCAAAAAATCACTGTTGTTCTAAGCACGACGGCGAAGCCGTCGTGTCACCTACAGAGCTCATTCAAACATTAAAACGCAGCTATATGTCTCCTCTCTTCAGGACTGAAAACCGTAAGCCCTATGGTCAGTCAGTGAGCCCTCAAATATCCCTTGCGTCGGCCCAAAATCTCAGATCAGAGTGAAGATTTCTTACCAAATTAAACAGATTAGAGTGCGAGAGCACTCTAAAAATTTCCTGAACGAATTGCGATAACGGGAAAACGGTACATCGGACCTGAATATTTTTTTCAGAAAAACGGATCTGAGATTCTTGTGCCTCATATTAAAGAAAAAGTGAAGCTCTAACTGATTCTTAAATTAAATGAAAGACACCTGTTTCCGCTAAAGTCCATTACTCGCTCTCATCTACTTCCATTATAACTTGACATGTAGTCCTCATGAGTGAAAGGTAGTTTGTAAATCGCGATAACTCTGTCAAGAAACAAGAACACAAGAAATCCCAAATTCTGCTGACCCCTCTTGTGTCTGTCCACGGCTCCGTTGCTCACAGCAGAATGTGAGATTTCTTGTTCTACGCTCCTAGTTATTGCAGAGTGCGCATTCCTTTGTTTGGTCATCTGCGGCTCCCGTAGGCACCCGTAAGAGTATCATAGAAATGCGAAGTAGTACTGTTTAGGCTATAAACATGTGCTAAATGATGTCGTTTCGAGTAAATGGTGGACGTTACCCGCTCAGGACACTTGGATTACAGCGCACGAGCAATATGGAGAAATATTGCCGACTTTTTGTGGACTTTTTGTGGACTTTTTGTGGACTTTTAAGGACACTGTTCATTCAGGCTCTGACCGAAGTCATGATATCAATATCAGTGGACAGCGAGGATACCCCCAGATCTCCGGCTGCATCCTAGATGTTCCAAAACTACTCCACAGTGTTGTTCAGCATGAGGGTGGGTAGAAAATGAGGCCAAATCGTTGTTTGGGTGTAGTGTTCCTTTAATGAACTGAAAGTTTTTCCTGAAAATCCATTTTTATCCGACCACTTCTTAGTAACTTTCAGCATCCTCCTGGAAGATTCTGTGTTTTGCAGCAAAACTGTGAGCAGTAGAAATCTGTCCAGTGGTGCCGTGGCTAAATTCAAAGAGGCCATTCCTGCTGCCTTAAGCTCAATAAATTGGCCAACTGATAACTGTGATATTAGCTTTAGCCCTACTCAGCTGGATCAGCTTGTTGATGACTCAGCCAGTCTACTAAGATCCACTCTGGACTCAATTGCCCCACTGAGACAAAACGTATTAAACGTCAGAGGACAGCTCCTTGGTTTAACTCAGAAACTCGTACACTTAAACAAACAACCCGTAAATTAGAGAGACTGTAGCGCTCTGATAAAAGGGAAGAGTCACGTATACTTTGGCGAGAGAGTCATAATAACTACATGAGAGCCTTAAAACATGCTCGAGCTGCCTACTACTCCTCACTTATTGCAGAAAATCTAAACAACCCTAGATACCTCTTCAGCACTGTAGCCAGGCTGACACAGAGTCAGAGCTCTATTGAGCCTGTGATTCCTCTAGCCCTGAGCTGTGAGGACTTTATGAACTTTTTCAATGATAAAATTCTGAAAATTAGAGATAAAATTAGCAACTCTTCATCTCCAGCTGAACCTGTCGTACCTCTAAATGTAGTAGTAGTTAGACCTGAGTTACACAGTTTCTCTACGATTAACCTTCAGGAGCTAAATTCTCTCGTCTCCTCTAAATCATCAACCTGCCTTTTAGACCCGATCCCAACTAAACTGTTCAAGGAGGTCCTTCCCCTAGTTTGTCCATTGTTGCTGGAGACAGTAAATATATCTCTATCAACAGACTACGTACCACAGTCTTTTAAAACAGCAGTAATCAAACCCCTCCTTAAAAAACCTAACCTCGAATCAGGAACATTAGCTAACTACAGGCCTATTTCTAACCTTCCATTTGCCTCAAAGATCCTGGAGAAAGTAGTAGCTGATCAGCTAGGTGACTTCCTTCAAGACAATAGCCTGCTTGAGGACTTTCAGTCAGGATTTAGAGCTCATCACAGCACAGAGACTGCTCTAGTTAAAGTAACCAATGATCTACTTTCAGCTTCAGATGAAGGACTTCTCTCTGTTCTTGTTTTGTTAGATCTTAGTGCAGCTTTCGACACCATTGATCATGATGTTCTTATACAGAGATTGGAGATGTTACTTGGGATTACAGGGACTGCCTTAAATTGGTTTAAGTCATACTTATCTAATAGATATCAGTTTGTACACGTGAACAACAAGTCCTCTGTGTACACTAAAGTAAGTTACGGGGTTCCTCAAGGTTCGGTGCTAGGTCCAATTCTCTTCTCCATATATATGCTTCCCCTTGGTGATATCATGAGGAAATACTCTGTTAATTTTCACTGCTACGCTGATGATACACAGCTTTATGTATCACTGAAGCCAGGTGAGACAAACCAGTTAGACAAACTAGATGCCTGTTTAAAGGACATCAGATCCTGGATGGCCAGAAATTTTCTTCTTCTTAACTCAGACAAGACAGAGGTTATTGTGCTGGGCCCTCGACACCTTAGAGAATCCTTTTCTAGTGATTTAACTGCCATAGATGGCATTAGCCTGGCACCAAGCACAACTGTTAGAAATCTAGGAGTGCTATTTGATCAGGATCTATCCTTTAACTCCCACATAAAGCAAATTTCAAAAACAGCCTTTTTTCATCTTCGTAGCATCGCTAAAATCAGGCCTATCCTGTCCCAGAGCGATGCTGAAAAGCTAGTCCATGCTTTTGTTACCTCTAGACTGGACTATTGTAATTCTCTGCTTTCAGGCTGTCCCAGCAAGTCACTTAAGACGCTTCAGCTGGTCCAAAATGCTGCAGCACGTGTACTGACTAGAACTAGGAGAAGAGACCACATTACTCCTGTTTTATCTTCTCTGCATTGGCTTCTCATTAAATATAGAATAGAATTCTAGATTCTTCTCCTCACCTATAAAGCTCTCAGTGGACAGGCACCAGTCTATCTTAAAGAGCTTGTAGTGCCGTACAACCCCTCTAGAACATTACGCTCCCAAAATGCCGGCCTACTTGTGGTACCATTAATCTCCAAAAGTAGTATGGGAGGTAGAGCCTTCAGTTATCAGGCTCCTCTTCTCTGGAACAATTTACCAACCACAGTTCGGGAGTCTGACACTCTCTCTACCTTTAAGGTTAGACTTAAAACTTTCCTCTTTGATAAAGCTTTCAGTTAGGGACCAGCTTATAGTTTATAAATAAATGGTGGAGACTGCCTGCTGCAAATGGGATGTCACATCTCAAGAGGCCTTTAACACATTTATATTTAATGGAGACAAACATGGTTGGGATGCACTTGTGGTCTGGGCACCCATGAGTTCATCACTACCATAAATTCTTATTTTCAGTAAGAATATCTAAGATTATACTTCTAGAAAATGATCACCACAACCATTCAGACATGAGGACCCTCTTGAAAATGAGATGTAGCATCTCAAGAGGCTACTCTCTAATAAATCAGACGACAGGTTGATGGTACATGAACCTGTCCCTAACTTTAGTTCTTATTCTAGTCCACTTGTCTCCTCTTACCTCCCTTCTTTTGCCCTCACACCCGACACAGCATTGTGTGGATTTGCTGTTCATCATGAGACTGGGATCCACATTCAAGATTTCCTGCTGCTTAACAGAAGGTTTTTTCTTGAGCCATGATGGAGGGATCCATGATTGGCTATATGGATTCATGTTGGGTGTTGGATGTATATATTTGTATATATATGTATATGTGTATTTTATATGTATATATGTATCTATGCATATATGTGTATCCATAAAATGAAGAGCTTTATGCTCTATTGTAAAGTGTCTTGAGATAACACTTGTTATGAATTGGCGCCATACAAATAAAGATTGATTGATTGATTGATTGATTGATAATATGGATAGTGGTAAGTTCATCCAACGCTGGAGGTCGTTCTCTATTTTTTTAAGCAAGGGAGTGAAATTTAGTTCGATCAGCTCTGACAGCCTGGAGGAAATATTAATGCCCAGGTAAGTGATGTGGCCTGAACATAAGGGTATAGGTGATATATGACATGCTGCATCCCATCTGGTGTTGTGTAATGGAAGAATAGAAGATTTGTTCCAGTTAATTGAGTAATCTGAAATGTTGGAGAATGATTCAATGAGATTCACTGTTTCCTGCAGAGACGATTGAGGGTCTTGTAGAAACAGCAAAATGTCATCAGCATACAGACTGATCTTATGTTGAACTCGGGATGTTTGAATTCCCTTGATGCGAACATTCTGGCGTATAGCTGCTGCCAAAGGCTCTATAAAGAGGGTGAATAGTGCAGGGGAGAGTGGACATCCCTGCCTTGTACCCCTATGTAGTGTGAATCTCTGTGAGGTTAGTCCATTGGTGGTGACAGTAGCTGAAGGAGCAGTGTACAGAATCTTAATCCAGTGAATAAATGAGTCCCCGAAGCCAAATTTTCTTAGAGTAGTGAAGAGAGTTTTCCAGTTTACTCTGTCAAAAGCTTTTTCTGCATCTAATGTTGCTATGATGGTGTCTACCTTTTGTAATGATGAATAATGGATTAAGTTGAATAATCTACGGGTGTTACTGGATGACTGTCTACCTTTGATAAAACCAGTCTGATCGTGGTGGATTATAGAAGGAGTTATTTTTTCTATCCTGTGTGCTAGAGCTTTACTAATGATTTTAATATCTACAAAGAGATGGGACGATAGTTTGATGGGAGGGTTGAATCTTTATTAAGTTTCTGGATGAGTGAAATTTCAGCTGTATTCATTTGTGTAGGGAATCTAGACTTTAAGTTTATTTCAGTTAATGCTCTCATAAAGAGAGGGGACAGAATGGGCCAGAAATGTTTATAGAATTCTGCAGGGAAGCCATCAGGACCTGGAGCTTTGTTATTTGGCATAAGATGTAGGGCTGCAGAAAGTTCTGTTTCTGTTAATGGTGTATCTAAAGCTTTCGATTGTTCTGGAGCAATCTTTGGAAGTTCGATGTTGTTGAGAAATAAGTCGATGTCTTCCTGTCTAGGTTCGTTTGTCGATGAATGAAGGTTGGCATAAAACTTTCTGAATATTTCATTTATTTCCTCTGGTGAATTGACCTGTTTGATTTTTGAAGCTGAAATGTTGAATTTTTTTCTACTGAAATCCTAAAAAAAAATTCTAAATTTCCATAAAATTTAACAGATATATTTTTTGTATCTCATATGAAACATCAGATGTTTTTGTCAACTGAAGATCCACTGAGGCCATTTGATCATTTATCTGATTGTACTCAGGTGTTTTTACTGATTTGTTGATCCTACTGGTTAGACAGAGGCATCAGATATGATACAAAAGGTGTTTAAGGTTAAGATAACACCTTATTTGGTCTTTCAAAGGAATCTATTCAGGGGGTTGAATAATTCTGAGACAGCTGTCGTCAGTCAAAGTGGCATTTTGTTTTGAATTTGAAGAAGCCTCTTGTCATAATAGTTGTGTTGAGCAATATCAGTTGTTTCTTTTTATTTGTTTATTGCAAACAACTAGAAGTTTGTCAATTTTGCCAAAGCTGGTGGTTGGTGCTATTTTTCTGTCTTCATTTGTTCCTGGTGTTGACCTGCTTGTCATGGACTCCAGAGAGAGGCCCAAACCAAGAAAACATTGGAGTGAACCTTTAAGAAAGCATTGAAGCATTTAAGCTGTAGTTTTGTCAACAAACCCTGTTTTTATGGGGAATCATTAACTTACAGAATCGGTTTGGATTGTGATTATTTACTGAGATCCTGCTCTATGAATCGTTGTGACTGTCAGTTCATTTCTATTGTTCTCTTGTTTGCCGCTTTAACTTACATTTAGTTAAAATCACTTATTTTATTGTATTTTGCTCAAAGCATTTGGAAATTAAGTGATTTGTTTTGTGAACTGTGTATTAACCTGGACCCCAGGAAGAGCACTTGCTAATAGGGATCCAAATGAATAAGTACAATTAAAATTAAATAATCATAAAATGTTTTTTTTTTTTTACATATAATTAAATTATTAAACAGAAATAAGCAATAACAACATAATAAAAATATCTAAACATAAAATATGAATGAATAAACATACTAAATAATAGAAAATGAATCCATAGAAATCATCAAATTATCGTAGTATAATATAAATAAATGTAATTCTAAACAAAAATACGACAATAATTAGAAATATACTGATAAAAAATGGCATAAACGAAGAATATGAGAATGACTAAAAACACAAATAACAACAAAATAATAAAATAAAATAAAAAATGAAATTCTAAAAACAAAAAAACACAAAATAAAAAATGCAGCACAGTGTCATAGTTTACAGAGTGGACATCACCTGCAGGTTGGCAGCCCTGTGTGTTACCTGAGCCCAGAAACATCCCCACGATGATGGAACCTTTCTCCTGCTCTGCGTTGTAGAGGACCGGGAAACATGAGCGCACACTCAGCTTCCTGCAGTCGCCTGCAAACACGCCACGGCAGAGACTGTCTATGGCAATATCCGCCAACTAAAACACAAACACACAAAGACAAGAGACATGAGCAGCACCTGGGCAGGTCTTTGTGTAACACCTGAGTCCAAACCACATCAGACAGGTCCAGACCACATCAGACAGGTCCAGACCACATCAGACAGGTCCAGCACAGGGACTACATGCTGCTGTAACTGCCTCCCCTGATTGGATGAGACACTTAAAGGAGCTCCTCACCTCCTGTCCCAGCCTCCTGGAGACAAACGAGTGGATGGACTCGTCCTCCTGCTTCAGTCTCCTCTGAAAGATGTCCTTCACCCCGCTGAGCAGGAGGGGACGGGAGAAGGGAGAGACAGTCCTCAGCAGGCCACTGAGACAGACAGACAGACAGACAGAGAGTGAGACAGGCAGATAGACGGAGAGGGAGACAGGCAGACAGACGGAGAGGGAGACAGGCAGATAGACGGAGAGGGAGACAGGCAGACAGACGGAGAGGGAGACAGGCAGATAGAAGGAGAGGGAGACAGGCAGATAGACGGAGAGGGAGACAGGCAGATAGACGGAGAGGGAGACAGGCAGATAGACGGAGAGGGAGACAGGCAGATAGACGGAGAGGGAGACAGGCAGATAGACGGAGAGGGAGACAGGCAGATAGAAGGAGAGGGAGACAGGCAGATAGACAGAGAGGGAGACAGGCAGATAGACAGAGAGGGAGACAGGCAGATAGACAGAGAGGGAGACAGGCAGACAGACAGAGAGGGAGACAGGCAGACAGACAGAGAGACGGAGAGGGAGACAGGCAGATAGACAGAGAGGGAGACAGGCAGACAGACAGAGAGGGAGACAGGCAGACAGACAGAGAGACGGAGAGGGAGACAGGCAGATAGACGGAGAGGGAGACAGGCAGAGAGACAGAGAGGGAGACAGGCAGACAGAGAGAGAGTGAGACAGGCAGAGAGACAGACAGACAGACAGAGAGACAGAGAGAGAGTGAGACAGGCAGAGTGACAGAGAGACAGAAAATGAGACTGGCAGATAGACAGACAGAGGGACAGAGAGGGAGACAGGCAGATAGACAGAGAGACAGAGAGGGAGACAGGCAGATAGACGGAGAGGGAGACAGACAGAGAGGGAGACAGGCAGATAGACAGAGAGGGAGACAGGCAGACAGACAGACAGAGAGACAGAGAGAGAGAGAGTGAGACAGGCAGAGAGACAGACAGACAGAGAGAGAGTGAGACAGGCAGAGAGACAGAAAATGAGACAGACAGACAGACAGAGAGACAGAGAGAGAGCTAGACAGGCAGAGAGACAAAGAGACATCGAGTGAGACAGAGAGAGAGTGAGACAGACAGACAGACAGAGAGACAAGACAGAGAGAGAGAGAGTGAGACAGGCAGAGAGACAGAAAATGAGACAGACAGACAGAGAGGGAGTGAGATAGACAGACAGACAGACAGAGAGAGAGAGAGTGAGACAGGCAGAGAGACAGACAGACAGAGAGAGTGAGACAGACAGACAGACAGAGAGAGAGGGAGTGAGACAGGCAGAGAGATAGAGAGACAGACAGAGAGAGAGAGAGACAGACAGAGAGAGAGAGAGAGAGACAGAGAGAGAGAGAGAGAGACAGAGAGAGAGACAGACAGACAGACAGAGAGACAGACAGAGAGAGAGACAGACAGAGAGACAGACAGACAGACAGAATAATTTTGATAATAAGGGATTTTTTTTCTTCAACTTTTGGTTTGAAATCACCAATCCCTGAATTCTTAAATTTTAGAAATGTAGATACAATCATTTTGGATGGAACTTGGAATTAAATGAAAATCAAAGTGATCGTCTAAAGAATTTTACAGAGATTATAACTCCATCTGTAAAACACAGTCACATTAAAATGACAGAGAGTCAGGTTGTTTACTCGTTTGGTTTAAAGTAGAATATACAGATTACATCTCACCAGTTCAAAAAAGATAAAATTACATTTGGAGTAACATTGACTCAAATATTCTGGAAAAACAACAGAGATATATTTAAGCATAATTTACATTCCACCCTCAAAGTCCTCGTATTATTAAAAACATGTTTTTGAAGAACTCCAAGAGGAAGTTTCGTTCTACCAACGTTTAGGCTCAGTCTGAATATGTGTTGATCTCAGTCTTTGTACCAGACTGACATAAACACTCAAAGGCAAAGCTACAACAGGACAGGTGAACAGGACAGAACAGGACAGGGGAACAGGACAGGTGAACAGGACAGAACAGGACAGGGGAACAGGACAGGTGAACAGGACAGAACAGGACAGGGGAAAAGGACAGAACAGGACAGAACAGGACAGGGGAACAGGACAGGGGAAAAGGACAGAACAGGACAGAACAGGACAGGTGAACAGGACAGGGGAAAAGGACAGAACAGGACAGAACAGGACAGGTGAACAGGACAGAACAGGACAGGTGAACAGGACAGGTGAACAGGACAGGGGAACAGGTGAACAGGACAGGTGAACAGGTGTTACAGCTGTGTAAAGGGTCTGTTCATTGTAAATGAGACCCTCTGCTGCTTGGTGTTAAGTAGTAGAGTTGTAGATTATGCCATTACTGATATAGATCCACAGCATGTAAATACATCTATAGTGAGCAGATCTACAGTCTGCCATGACACCAGAGGAGTGTCCATGCTGCTGATCTGTCCCATTAGAAATGAACACTGCTGCAGCCCTTTAAGATAAACTGTGTAAATATATATCATCAGTCTTATTGTTTAAATTATCCGCCTGCTCTGTTTAAATAACAGAGGTGTTATTTCCCACTCTCACCTGAGCCCTGAAGGCATCTTGTGCAGCTGCTGGTTGACGTAGAGAAATCTGTTCTTAGAGGCCACATGACCGGAGGTGACCGGGAGGACCTGGTCTGACAGGCCCAAAGCCTCCACCTGCCCAGACATGGAGATCAGTTACCATCAGACATGTTTTGAAGAACTCTAAGAGGAAGCTTCTGACATCGCTTACCAACGCTTAGGCTCAAGAATATGTGTTGATCTCAGCCTTGTACCAGACCTGACATAAAATACTCAAAGGCAAAGCTACAACAGGACAGGTGAACAGGACAGAACAGGACAGGGGAACAGGACAGGTGAACAGGACAGAACAGGACAGGGGAACAGGACAGGTGAACAGGACAGAACAGGACAGGGGAACAGGACAGGTGAACAGGACAGAACAGGACATCAGGGACACAATCAAGGACATATTCAAGGACACACTCAAGGACATATTCAGGGACACAATCAAGGACATATTCAAGGACACACTCAAGGACATATTCAAGGACACAATCAAGGACATATTCAAGGACACACTCAAGGACATATTCAAGGACACACTCAAGGACACACTCAAGGACACACTCAAGGACACACTCACGTCCCAACACTTGGATCTTTGTCGTGTTGGGACGTCCAAGTCTGTCTCATTTTGTGATAAGGGGCTGAGTTTGTCTGTCCATCAGTGTTGTAGCTCCAGAAACATCACAGCAGGGGGGTGGATCTTCATCAGAGGCTGTCTTTGTATGGATGCTGATTGAGGTCTTGGTCTTAGTATGGATGCTGATTGAGGTCTTGGTCTTAGTATGGATGCTGATGGAGGTCTTGGTCTTAGTATGGATGCTGATTGAGGTCTTGGTCTTAGTATGGATGCTGATTGAGATCTTGGTATTAGTATGGAAGCTGATGGAGGTCTTGGTCTTAGTATGGATGCTGATTGAGGTCTTGGTCTTAGTATGGATGCTGATTGAGGTCTTGGTCTTAGTATGGATGCTGATTGAGATCTTGGTATTAGTATGGATGCTGATGGAGGTCTTGGTCTTAGTATGGATGCTGATTGAGGTCTTGGTCTTAGAATGGATGCTGATTGAGATCTTGGTCTTAGTATGGATGCTGATTGAGGTCTTTGTCTTAGTATGGATGCTGATGGAGGTCTTGGTCTTAGTATGGATGCTGATTGAGGTCTTGGTCTTAGTATGGATGCTGATTGAGATCTTGGTATTAGTATGGAAGCTGATGGAGGTCTTGGTCTTAGTATGGATGCTGATTGAGATCTTGGTATTAGTATGGATGCTGATTGAGAACTTGGTCTTAGTATGGATGCTGATTGAGGTCTTGGTCTTAGTATGGATGCTGATTGAGGTCTTGGTCTTAGTATGGATGCTGATTGAGATCTTGGTATTAGTATGGATGCTGATGGAGGTCTTGGTCTTAGTATGGATGCTGATTGAGGTCTTGGTCTTAGAATGGATGCTGATTGAGATCTTGGTCTTAGTATGGATGTTGATGGAGGTCTTGGTCTTAGTATGGATGCTGATGGAGGTCTTGGTCTTAGTATGGATGCTGATTGAGGTCTTGGTCTTAGTATGGATGCTGATTGAGATCTTGGTATTAGTATGGAAGCTGATGGAGGTCTTGGTCTTAGTATGGATGCTGATTGAGGTCTTGGTCTTAGTATGGATGCTGATTGAGGTCTTGGTCTTAGTATGGATGCTGATTGAGATCTTGGTATTAGTATGGATGCTGATGGAGGTCTTGGTCTTAGTATGGATGCTGATTGAGGTCTTGGTCTTAGAATGGATGGTGATTGAGAACTTGGTCTTAGTATGGATGCTGTCTCATGGTCTTCGTATGGATGCTGATTGAGGTCTTGGTCTTAGTATGGATGCTGATTGAGAACTTGGTATTAGTATGGAAGCTGATGGAGGTCTTGGTCTTAGTATGGATGCTGATTGAGGTCTTGGTCTTAGTATGGATGCTGATTGAGGTCTTGGTCTTAGTATGGATGCTGATTGAGATCTTGGTATTAGTATGGATGCTGATGGAGGTCTTGGTCTTAGTATGGATGCTGATTGAGGTCTTGGTCTTAGAATGGATGCTGATTGAGATCTTGGTCTTAGTATGGATGCTGATTGAGGTCTTGGTCTTAGTATGGATGCTGATTGAGGTCTTGGTCTTAGTATGGATGCTGATTGAGATCTTGGTCTTAGTATGGATGCGGATTGAGTTCTTGGTATTAATGTGGTTGCTGATGGAGGTCTTGGTATTAATGTGGATGCTGATGGAGGTCTTGGTCTTGGTGTGGATGCTGATGGAGGTCTTGGTCTTGGTGTGGCTACTGATTGAGGTCTTGGTCTTGGTGTGGATGTTGATGGAGTTCTTGGTATTAAGGTGGATGTTGATGGAGGTCTTGGTATGGATGCTGAATGGGGTCTTGGTCTTCGTGTGGATGCTGATTGAGTTCTTGGTATTAATGTGGATGCTGATGGAGGTCTTGGTATTAATTTTGGATGCTGATGGTGGTCTTGGTATTAATGTGGATGCTGATGGAGGTCTTGGTCTTGGTGTGGATGCTGATGGAGGTCTTGGTCTTAGTGTGGCTACTGATTGAGGTCTTGGTCTTGGTGTGGATGTTGATGGAGTTCTTGGTATTAAGGTGGATGTTGATGGAGGTCTTGGTATGGATGCTGATGGGGGTCTTGGTCTTCATGTGGATGCTGATTGAGTTCTTGGTATTAATGTGGATGCTGATGGAGGTCTTGGTCTTAGTGTGAATGTTGATGGAGGTCTTGGTCTTAGTATGGATGCTGATGGAGGTCTTGGTATTAATGTGGATGCTGATGGAGGTCTTGGTTTTAGTGTGGATGCTGACGGAGGTCTTAAGGTGCGTTCACACCGGACGCTACCTGTACTACCTCGGCGATCACTCTCCATGCAAAGTAAATGTACAGCGCGACACCTGGCGACAAGACGACCACTTCACTCGTCGCGCGATGTCAAAGTTAAAAAAAAGTTTATCTATTCAGGCGATGTCCTGCGTGGCTGTGCAGCATCAGCCAATCAGCGGTGTGTGTATGTGTGACGGTGCTGTTATTCATCCGGACTACAAGGTGGATGACTTCTGCATAGGCGGAACTAATCTCAGTGAGGACATTTGCAGACGGACCGCAGTAAACTCACAGAGGATGCTGCTGCATCATCAGCCGCAGAGTTTTGTGTTTGATAAGTGAGTGAAAAGGACACAGCTGGAATAATGTCCGCTTATACACCCTATTATGGGATACAGTTGTGGTCAAAAGTTTACATACACTTGTAAAGAACATAATGTCATGGCTCTCTTGAGTTTCCAGTTATTTCTACAACTCTGATTTTTCTCTGGTAGAGTGATTGGAACAGATACTTTTTTGTCACAAAAAACAATCATGAAGTTTGGTTCTTTTATGACTTTATTATGGATTAACAGAAAAAGTGACCAAATCTGCTGGGTCACAAATATACATACAGCAACATGAATTAGCAATTTTGGTGACCTACAAAGTTGTGTCAATTAAATGAGCTTCATAGCATGGCCTCTTACCTTCTTGTGAGTGATTATGAGTGATTACAGCTGGTGGCTCCTCTGAGGCCATTTAAATACGGCTCATTGGATCCGATGCCCACAAATGCTACAATGGGAAAGTCAAAGGAGCTCAGCACAGATCTGAAAAAGCGAATCATTGACTTGAACAAGTCAGGAAAGTCACTGGGAGCCATTTCAAAGCAGCTGCAGGTCCCAAGAGCAACAGTGCAAACAGTTGTTTGCAAGTATAAAGTGCATGGCACTGTTTTGTCACAGCCACGGTCAGGAAGAAAATGCAAGCTGTCACCCGCTGCTGAGAGAAAATTGGTCAGGAGGGTGAGGAGTCAACCGAGAATCACCAAAAAGCAGATCTGCCAAGAATTAGAAGATGCTGGAACACAGGTGTCAGTGTCCACAGTCAAGAGAGTTTTGCACCGCCATGGACTGAGAGGCTGCCGTGCAAGGAGGAAGCCCTTGCTCCAAAAGCGGCACATTAAGGCTCGTCTGAAGTTTGCTGCTGATCACATGGACAAAGATAAGACCTTCTGGAGGAAAGTTCTGTGGTCAGATGAGACGAAAATCGAGCTGTTTGGCCACAATGCCCAGCAATATGTTTGGAGGAGAAAAGGTGATGCCTTTAACCCCAAGAACACCATGCCTAATGTCAAGCGCAGTGGAAGTATTCTGCTGTGGGTCTGTTTTGCTGCCAATGGAACTGGTGCTTTACAGAGAGTAAATGGGATAATGAAGAAGGAGGATTACCTTCAAATTCTTCAAGATAACCTAAAATCATCAGCCCGAAGGTTGGGTCTCGGGCGCAGTTGGGTGTTCCAAAAGGACAATGACCCCAAACACACATCAAAAGTGGTAATGGAATGGCTAAATCAGGCTAGAATTAAGATTTTAGAATGGCCTTCCCAAAGTCCTGACTTAAATCCCATTGAAAACATGTGGACAATGCTGAAGAAACAAGTTCATGTCAGAGAGCCAACAAATTTAACTGAACTGCACCAATTCTGTCAAGAGGAGTGGTCAAAGATTCAACCAGAAGCTTGCCAGAAGCTTGTGGATGGCTACCAAAAGTGCCTAATTGAAGTGAAAATGGCAAAGGGACACGTAACCAAATATTAACATTGCTGTATGTATATTTTTGACCCAGCAGATTTAGTCACTTTTTCTGTTAATCCATAATAAAGTCATAAAAGAACCAAACTTCATGATTGTTTTTTGTGACAAAGAAGTATCTGTTCCAATCTCTCTATCAGAGAAAAATCAGAGTTGTAGAAATAACTGGAAACTCAAGAGAGCCATGACATTATGTTGTTAACAAGTGTATGTAAACTTTTGACCACGACTGTATATGATACGATAGCGGTAAAACTCGAGCGGACGTGACGTCATCGAGGGACGGCCGACGCCAGACGACCAAACAGGTAGGCTATTTATGGACGCGCGACGCTACCTCAGTGGGCGACGCGACTTTGGTAGCTGGGTCGCTTGCGGTGTGAACGCACCTTAAGTCTTAGTTTGGATGCTGATGGAGGTCTTGATATGAATGTGGATGCTGATGGAGGTCTTGGTATTAATGTGGATGCTGATGGAGGTCTTGGTCTTGGTGTGGATGTTGATGGAGGTCTTGGTCTTGGTATGGATGCTGATGGGGTCTTGGTCTTGGTGTGGATGCTGATTGAGATCTTGGTATTAATGTGGATGCTGATGGAGGTCTTGGTCTTAGTGAGGATGTTGATGGAGGTCTTGGTCTTAGTATGGATGCTGATGGAGGTCTTGGTATTAATGTGGATGCTGATGGAGGTCTTGGTCTTGGTGTGGATGTTGATGGAGGTCTTGGTCTTAGTGTGGCTACTGATGGAGGTCTTGGTCTTGGTGTGGATGTTGATGGAGTTCTTGGTATTAAGGTGGATGTTGATGGAGGTCTTGGTCTTGGTATGGATGCTGATGGGGTCTTGGTCTTGGTGTGGATGCTGATTGAGATATTGGTATTAATGTGGATGCTGATGGAGGTCTTGGTCTTAGTGAGGATGTTGATGGAGGTCTTGGTCTTAGTATGGATGCTGATTGAGGTCTTGGTATTAATGTGGATGCTGATGGAGGTCTTGGTCTTGGTGTGGATGTTGATGGAGGTCTCGGTCTTAGTATGGCTACTGATGGAGGTCTTGGTCTTGGTGTGGATTTTGATAGAGGTCTTGGTCTTAGTGTGGATGTTGATGGAGGTCTTGGTCTTAGTATGGATGCTGATGGAGGTCTTGGTCTTGGTGTGGATGCTGATTGAGTTCTTGGTATTAATGTGGATGCTGATGAAGGTCTTGGTCTTAGTTTGTACACTGATTGAGTTCTTGGTATTAAGGTGGATGTTGATGGAGGTCTCGGTCTCGGTGTGGATGCTGATGGAGGTCTTGGTCTTAGTTTGGACACTGATTGAGTTCTTGGTATTAAGGTGGATGTTGATGGAGGTCTTGGTCTTGGTGTGGATGCTGATGGAGGTCTTGGTATTAATGTGGATGCTGATGGAGGTCTTGGTCTTAGTTTGGACGATGATGGAGGACTATTTCTTCCTGCATCTCACCTCTCCTCAGAAACTCGTTTGCAGACTTGATCTTATTTTGATGATCAGCCACAGACAGTGACCTGCTGCTGGACGGTGAAGTTCTGCTCTGACAAGGACGGGTCATGTGGATTCATCAGCTTATGAGACATGTGGAGGGGACGTGTCTGTGTTACCTTAGTGACCTGTGGGCTCCTGCTGAGGTAGTACGAAGCTGCCAGACCCCCGATCCCCCCTCCAAGAACTGCAACTGTTCTCATGGCCGACTGCAGACAAAAGTCAAAATAAGATTAAGATGGTCTGTGATTGTGAGTAAAACCTGATACAGGAGCAACGAGCAGTCTTTATGAGTCGGTCTTTAATTAAAACTAGAGTTATGACAATCAGACAGGGAGTGGGACAGAAGAGACAAATGTCCTCACAGCGTCTGCAGGACTCAGGCCAGACCAGGTCAGAGGAAGTCTGGGGTCCAGGAGAGGTAAAACAAAACTGCATCACCAACCACAAAACTCACTTCAACCAATGTTAAAGAGGACATATCATGCTGATGCATGATTTAATACTTACATATAATATGATAAATTTGAAAACACGAACTTACATCGCCTTAATTTTCAAAAAATTAGATATTGTATTTTTTCTGATATCCTAGAACGAGATTTGATGCCTCTGAAAATAGGTCATTGCGAGATGTCCGTGAGATTTAAATCATCGTGACGACACGAGGTGCCTTTCTTTTTATTGGAGTAATCTGATAAAACACTTCCTCCTCTGTGATGTCCGTTAGCCACAAAACCGTCACCGAGGAACACATCCACCAGCAGCAGTATATAGCTCCCTAACTCACACTTACTCATTACCAGCTCTGGCCTGTAGGGGGACTCAATACGCGCTCGCTGCTTTGAGCCTGCCGGAAAATACAGTAGAAGAAGAAGGACAGGCTGGCTCTACCCTCTCGGCAGCTCTGACAGAACTGACCAATCAGAGCACGAAGGGCTGTGACGTTGCAAGGTAACTTTAGGTCATCCTGAGATCCGAGTGTTTCAACGAGAGCTTGATAATGGCCTAAAATGAGGATTTTGAGAACGCTATTGTGGGGCAATGAAGGACCTAAATGACTTGTACTGAGGGCAGAAATGCTTTACAGGCATCCTAGTCTGGCATAGTGAAAAGAAGAAACAAGCAGGATATGTCTTCTTTAAGGTCTTTAAAGAGGCCCCCTCCTCTGTGACCAACCTGCTGCAGTCCACGCCTGTCTCCACTGAACAGGGACTAGACTGACCCGCTGCAGTCCACGCCTGTCTCCACTGAACAGGGACTAGACTGACCTGCTGCAGTCCAAGTCTGTCTCCACTGAATAGGGACTAGACTGACCTGCTGCAGTCCACGTCTGTCTCCACTGAACAGGGACTAGACTGACCTGCTGCAGTCCACGCATGTCTCCACTGAACACATGAGGAACATCATGAAGAGTAAAGTACAACAGACTGTTGAGACATGAAGAATGTGAAGGAAGTCAAAGCTTCAACAATCAGTGTCCTCTGTTCACTGGGTGATTGGTGATAAGGGAATGATGATGTCATAGTGGTAGACATGCCCCTGCACCAGCATCAAACTCAAAATGAGAAAAAATTGCATTGATCAAAACTGATGAGTTTTCAGAGTGTTTGAAGTTTATTCAATTGGATATCTGTCCAGTAGGATCTGAAATTACCGTCTGCTGTTGTAACTCGTGTCCCACATGATGTCCCACCTTCAGATGAGTCACATGATGTCCCACCTTCAGAGGAGTTACATGATGTCCCACCTTCAGAGGAGTTACATGATGTCCCACCTTCAGATGAGTCACATGATGTCCCACCTTCAGAGGAGTCACATGATGCCCCACCTTCAGAGGAGTTACATGATGTCCCACCTTCAGAGGAGTTACTGACCAAAGGCAGAAACGTATCAGAGTGCAGATGGCGACATCATTCTGGTCTGCAGTAATCAGGTCCCTGCCTCAGCGTGTGCACAGATAAGAGCAGAGTCTGTTGGGGAGTGTCTGCTCCTACAGGTCTGCTGGTCCTGATAGAAATGTGCCATCAGACACTGCAGGCCAAAGGTCATGACCTCACCCCCCCTGGAGGGTCCTGATCCAAACTCTGCTGGAGCTGCTCGGTCAAACTGAGGCCCCTCTGAGCCCAAAGTCATCAGACCAGGAGACACTTTAACTATCTTCTATTGGACAACAGCTTCAGCTTCCTGTTCGTAGCTGACAGGAGTGGCACCTGGCACCTTGGAAATGTTTTCCTCATATTTTGGCTGCAACAAGCAGTTTCATGCACCCCTGTTGTCCTTCTACTTTCTCCATCAACTCTGACCTTTCTCCTCTGACCTCAGGCCTCAACAAGGAATTTTGGCCCATTAAACTGCTGCTCTCTGGATGTTCTCTCTTCTCCAGACCATCTTTCGTAAACCCAGTATCCCAGTTGATCAGCAGTTTCTGACCAACTAACACCATGCCACGTTCAGAGTCTCCTAAATCTCCTTCTTCTCCATCCTGATGCTTGGTTTGACCTTCAGAAGGTCAGCTTCTCCATGTCTACATGACAAAATGCACATGGGTGCTGCCATATGATTGGTTGATTAGATGTTCATATCAATGAGCAGTTGAATAACTGAACCTTAAAAAGGGGCCACATTTCTCGTGAATGACCCGATCATTGCTGGGACATCTGCTCAGTGTAAAAAGTTCAGATCATTAATTACAGAGAATAAAATAAATATCACAGAAGGAAGTCCTTCTGACATTTGACAGCGTCTTTATCATCAGTTCTAAATGAGAGAAAAGTAAAACAATAATCCTCATACAGACGTGTTTAGATTATCTTTCAGCGCTTCTGACTAAACTCCACATAATGACTGGACAAACTTTAAATAATTCAGGACTGATAAAAGTCCCCACACAGAGTCCAGGACACGCCGAACTGCTGCCGTATTGTAAATTATTCTAAGTCAAGAAAAATTATTTAAAAAAAAACATCATTATGTTCGAATACTTCTAAAGTTTTATCGATTTATTGTTTTTTTCAGTGAGTTTTGGCCTGCCCGCCACTGAATCAGCATTATTCCGAGCCCAAAAACACCGACTTTCACCAGCCGAGGTCCCCTCACTTACCCAACAGTCTCACGCAGGGACTTAGTGTCACAGCCAAAACTGTCCGATGGAAACAGTACCCCTGCATTAGCACTAACGCTACTCAGCCAGCACTTACATCAAGAGCGACAAAAACCTTCACCTGATTATTCTAACGTTATTTACCTTTTCACCTGGCGTGACATCACAGCCCGACCGTCTTCCGCGTGAAGGTCCTGCGACATCAGCGTCGGCAAGGCTTCCGGTCCGGATCCTTCACAATAAAAGCCTGTCGATTCCTCTTCTTCTTCTTCTTGGCGTTTTATGGCGGTTGGCAAACAACGTTTTGGTGCATTACCGCCACCAACTGGTATGGAGTGTGGATCGGGAGTCTAACTAAAATGTACTTATTCTACTAACTAAAATTCATTTAAAAAAATAATAATTATTATTATATTCTCGTCATCAAATTTGTTCTCTTAAGATACTGTAATAGTGCATCATAACATTTATCACTTGAATTTCTCTGTAAAATGTCTCTTAAATCCAGTCTCAACTTCATTTCTGTGAGTTTGACAGTAAGTTCCCTTCTTTCAACATCATACTTTGGACAAGACAGTACCACATGCTCTATAGTTTCCTGCTGGTCACAATAATCACAGTTTCCTGAAATATGCTTCTTTATTTTAAAGAGTGTGCTGTTAAGTCCAGAGTGACCAAATCTTAATCTTGAGATAACTGTTTCTTCTTTGTGAGATCTTGTTGTCTGTCTCATCACTCCTACTTGTCTTTGAATTCTGTAGTACCATCTGCCTGTTCTTTCTTCTTCCCATTGTTTTTGCCACCTTTCTTTTAATTTGTGCTTAATTCTGGTCTTCATCTCTGTTTTACTAAAAGGTACTTGTATGTCAATGTGACTCTTTCTTGTTGCTTCTTTTGCACCCCTGTCAGCTGTTTCATTTCCACTCTTTCTTAGTCCCATCATTTGGATTCTGAATATTGTTTGTTGTATTTCCAGTAAAATGTCTTTCCTGCTGTCTGAGTGTCCATATTTAATGCTGGTCAAAGATGAGCTGGAGTCAGAGCATATAGGGTCTGACCTCTTCAACCCACTGAACTGCTAACGATAACGTCATCATCTCCCCTGTATACACAGATAACTCGTCACTGATTCTTTTGCAAACTTTAATGCTAAACTCTGGAACTATAAATGAAATGCCTATTCTGTGGGTTGAACTTTTGGATGCGTCCGTATATATCTGAATGTGATCAAAATAGTTGCTTTCTATGTAATCTTTTATCAACTGTGGCTGTAAAATGAATCCCTTTTCTTTGTTCTTTTTGTTTAGCAGTGTGAGGTCCACGCTAGGTTCAGGAAGTTCACTGAGAGTGGAACTGTTGGACTGATGTTTACTGCTGTTATATCGTGTTCTTTTGCCTTTTTCTCTATTATCCACCCAAAGCTTTTTGTTTCTCTCCTCTCCTTTTCCCTCAGCATATCTTTTGTTGGATGATCTTCACTGTGCCCTTTTAAATTAACCCAGTAGCTTAGAGCTAGTTGTTCTCTCCTGAGTTCTAATGGCATTTCTCCCATTTCTATCTGTAATGCAGATGTTGGTGTTGTTCTAATTGCACCTGTGCACAATCTTAAAGCCTGGTACTGAATATTGTCTACCTTTTTTAAAGATGTTTGTGCTGCAGATCCATATGCCATACTTCCGTAGTCTAATACAGATCTTATTAGTCCTATGTAAATGGTCTTTAGTGCTGTTCTGTCTGACCCCCATTCACTTCCAACAAGACATCTCATCACATTTAACACTTTCTTACATTTGTCAATAATTTTCTGAATATGGACCGACCATGTTATTTTCTCATCCAGCCACAATCCTAGAAATTTAAATTATTTTACTCTTTCCAGATCTTGGTTATATAATTTCAATTTAATGTTACTACCAACTCTTTTTCTTGTAAAGAACATTGTCTTTGTTTTCTCTACTGAGAATTTAAATCCCCACTTAAACGACCATTCTTCTATTTTAACCATTGCTTCTTGAACTTTCTTCACAATAAATTCCAAATTCCCACCTCTCTTCCAAATTGCCCCATCATCAGCAAAAAGAGAAAACCCTATCCCCCTCTCTAAACTCAAGAAAACATCATTAATTATAATAGAAAATAACAAAGGACTTACTATACTGCCTTGAGGCGTTCCATTTTCTATGACAAAATTTCTTGACAAGCTTTTACCTATTCTTACTTGAATTGATCTTGAAAATAAAAAGTCCTTAATCCACCTTGTTATGCCCCGACTAGGGGTGACCAAGACACGACATGAAGATACCCATTTCACCTGGATCAAACAGCCACTGGAGCCACTTTACTAAGTTAACCGTAACTCGGTATATTTATTTACAAACACAAACAAAAAGATCAACCACAGTTTAAACAATTTAAACAGTACCTCCAGGTGATCATAAAATCACCTCTACATATACCAAACACTAAACCAAAAACGAGCTGCTCTCCGAACAAGGCTGACGTGGCAGTTTGAGCGGTGAGCTGGGGATTCCCTCCTCACCGCGGTGACGTCAGCAGGCGCTTTTTATGGAGCCTTTGCCTCCTCTCAGACCAATCACCGGCGTTCTCGTGATGCCGTCGGTCCAACTAGAGGCAGGGGCGGCACACCTGATCAGGGCAACCTGAATGACCCACACACACACGCTCACACACACAGAGAGCGCAGGAGAACCCTTGCAACACCATGAAACAAAGAAGAACACAATACAATATACAAAAATACAACCAGGGTCGTAACAACCTATACATTGGGCCATTGACCCCCAATTGACTCAATTTAATTAATAATCCATCTTTCCACATCATATCATAAGCTTTCTCTATATCAAAAAAAACAGCTACAACACTTTCTCTATTAATTTGTGCTTTCCTTATTTCGTGTTCTAGACATAAAGCTGGGTCCATGGTATTTCTTCCTTTTCTAAATCCACTCCGATATCTTGCTAAATATCCTTTGCTTTCTATGAAATAAGTTAATCTTTCATTTATCATCCTCTCCACTATTTTACAAATATTTGATGTTTGGGCGATAGGCCTATAATTTCCTGGGTTTGCATTGTCTTTTCCTGGTTTAGGTATTGGCACCACCACTGCTTCTTTCCATATCTTTGGTAATTTTCCCTTCTCCCACACTTTATTATACAATTCTAATAAGATACTCTTTGATGATACACTGAGCTGATTTATCATAATGTAACATATGTGATCTTTTCCAGGAGCTGACATTTTAGTTTTTCTGAGAGCATGATTTAGCTCTGCCATTGTAAATGGTACATTTAATAGATCATTATTGTCGATACTGGACTGCAGTACTGCCTCATTTTCAGTTATTGTGGCTTCCCTTCCTCTTTTCCCTTCTTCACTAATATTATTTGAACAATGGACCTTGAAAAAAGTATTTGCCAACATGTCTGCTTTTGCCTCATCTGACACTGCTGTATTTACATTGTCCACCAATACTGGATATCCATAATCTCTTTTAATACCATTCATTCTTTTTTATCATTCTCCATATTTTAGTAATATCTGTTTCCCTTCCTATTGAATTACAAAATTTCCTCCAAAAGATCTTCTTAGCACATTTAATTGTTTTCCCTAAATTAGCTTGCAACCTTTTATATTCAATAAGAGTTTGAAAACTATGAGTTCTTTTTAACACTTTAAATGCTTTATTTCGAGATTTTACTGCATTCTCACATTCTTTTGTCCACCAAGGCACAATTTTCTTTTTCTTCTTACCTCCTTCCCTTTGAATTGCTTGCTTTGCTGCCCCTAGGATAGATTCACAAACAGAAAGATTTAATTCATCAACATCTTGATTAATGTCAACGTGTTGCATATCTGTATCACATATCAATTTAAAATTTACTCCAACTCTATCAGCACCGACAAACTCTCAACTCTCTCACCATTTACTGTTTTCGTCAGCCTCTTTAGTCTCCTCACCTCACCTCCCTAAATACCCCGCTGGAGTTTTTCCAGATCCTCACCAAAAGGAATACCTGTAATCACTCCCCGGGTTTTGCACACATTTTCAACAAGTAACGCTTTGTTTTTCTGTTCTTGATTTCTACACTTGATAAATAATCCCCCATCTCGAAGAATTTTAGCCATTTCAATATCACCTACCTTCTTTCTCAGCTCTCTGGACAATGCCATAGGGCTAACACTCACCTGTTCATCTTCCTTCCTGAATTTGAGTATTACCCTAAATTCCTCCCTGTCCACCTTTTTGCGAATGGCCCGGGTTCCTTCATCTGAGCTATACTCCTCTAGCTCTCTTTTATTTCCCTGGCTGGCATACCAGTTCTCTCTTACCTTCTTTCCCTGCCTCGCGTTAGCTTTCCCTCACCCTCTTCCACTCCCAACAGGAGTCCACTCATTAAAATCCATTTCATCCTCATCATCTACCACCTGTGTTGCCATCCCAATCCAGTCACACACCAGCTTATGCCAACCGCCAAGTCGAGAATTGTTGTCAAAATCCAAACAATGTTGAATCGTGATTTCAAATTTTCCCGCAGCAACTCAGCGTCCGCTCCCTGTCGATTCCTCTCCTTCATTTAGATTTATTTAAGCGTTGAAACAAAAGGGAGAGGGTCTAATACTATCCTCTGCTGGAGGTGAGCGGAGCTCAGGCTCTGCTTTAAGCAGTTCACATGCTCATACTCATACAATTGAATATCAATCACATGCTGTTGGAACACCAGAAAATACAGAGACACCAGTGTCACTTGTAGAGGATCTATTAAAAAAAAATTGTTAATCAGTGAAATATAACCAAAACAACAGGCATGACCAGTTATCACTAATCAAAATTTAATCTGAATCTGGGGAGAATTTTCAGAGTCAGGCAGACTATCTATCTATCTATCTATCTATCTATCTATCTATCTATCTGTCTGTCTGTCTGTCTGTCTCTCTGTCTGTCTATCTATCTGAAATAACTTAAAACTGACAAAAATAATAATAGATGAAATTTAGTGAAAATCAACTAATGAAAATCTGACATTTCTTTTTATTTGTGGTTCAACAGAATTATTTTGGAATATAAACTCATGAAACTTGCCAATACAAAAATGATGGTACCACTACAAAAAATTGAAAATTATTTGACCATAGCGACATGTGTGTCCAGTAATTATCATCACAGGTTCAAACCAGAGAAATGTGAGTTTCATGCAACATTGGTACATTATTTGGGCTATATGGTAAATGGTAAATGGACTTGAGCTTATATAGCACTTTTCTAGTCTTTTGACTACTCAAAGCTGCTTTACACCGCAGGTCACACCTACCCATTCATACCCATTCACACCCATTCGCACTCACATTCACTCACTGATGGTTCAGAGTATCTATGTTAGTTATCCATCAGTGTCTCTAACACATTCACGCCCTTTCATGCCCATTTACACACCACTGACGCAGCAGTGGGAGCAACTTGGGGTTAAGTGTCTTGCCCAAGGACACATTGCCATGTGTCGCCCGGAGCTGGGCTTGAACCTGCAACCTCCTGATCACTGACCAAGCGCACTATCCAACTGCGCCACCGACGCCCCTATATCATTGCCAAGGGACAGCTGAAACCTGATCCCGCAAAGTTTCAGTCTGTGATTGGCCAGTTCCGAGTACCTGAAAAGAGCTGCAACGATTCCTGGGCTTTGTCAGTTTCTACAGGCGACTCATCTGAGACTACAGTAGGTAGTTGGTCCCCTCACTGCTTTAGCATCATCTAAGATCCCCTATCAGTGGACACCTGCTGCTACCCAAGCCTTCTCTCAATTAAAGGATTTGTCCACCCAAGCCCCAGTGTTGGGACATCCTGACCCCTCCCTGCAATTCATTGTTGAGGTAGACGCCTCAGATGCCGGAGTGGGAGCGGTTCTGTCTCAATGTAACCCTGAAACTCAAAAGGCATCCTTGTGCCTTTTTCCCTCACTGCCTGTCTGCTTCTGAGAAGAACTACGACATGGGGAACCAAGAGCTGCTGGCAGGTGTGTGGGCGTTGCAGGAATAGAGGCACAAGTGCTGGAAGGTTCATCAGTCCCATTTTTAAACTGGATTGATCTAAAAAACCTGGCCTACCTTCGTTCGGCTAAGCATCACAACCCCCGTCAGGCTCGGTGGGCTCTCCTCTGAAGCCGCTTCAGCTACCACCTGACCTATTGACCTGGGTCACCAAACATCAGACCCAACGCCCTCTCTCAGATGTTCTCCCTCCTTCGAGCCCCGAAGAACCAGACCTGGTTGTCTCACCAGCACTGCCACAGGTATGTCACGGCTATCAACCCCCCCTTCTTACAGATCAAGAGGCTGTGGAGACAGTGCCTTTGGTGGGGAGGCATCTTGGGCAAATTAAGGAGGTCTGGAGAACGGTTTGGGCGTCTCTCACGTTCAGCTGAATGAAATGAGCTTGGCAGACTTTCACCGTA
This sequence comes from Scarus forsteni, assembly GCA_036419115.1. Classification (NCBI taxonomy): domain Eukaryota; kingdom Metazoa; phylum Chordata; class Actinopteri; order Labriformes; family Labridae; genus Scarus; species Scarus forsteni. The sequence continues at coordinate 565,147 of JAZDUH010000116.1, forward strand.
ACCCTACTCTGCTCGAGTCTGATCTTGTGTTTCCTCTTCTGCTTCAGTCCGTCCCCTGCTTCCTGCAATGTCGTCTGCCACATGCTGCCTCTCTCACGGTGCGCTTGTTGTTTGGACTTTGGATCAACTTTGCCACAATAAAATTGCTGAACTGTTTATTCGTCTACCGTCTACTTCTGGGTTTAGTTCTCTCCTACCCGCACATGTCACAAAGTTATAACATTTTAATCCTATGGCTGAGATGCTGACAAATCAATAAATCAATCTTTATTTGTATAGAGCCAATTCATAACAAGTGTTATCTCAGGACACTTTACAATAGAGCATAAAGCTCTTCATTTTATGGATACACATATATGCATAGATACATATATAAAAATACACATATACATATATATACAAATATATCCATCCAACACCAACATGAAGCCATACAGCCAATCATGAATCCCTCCATCATGGCTCAAGAAAAAACCTTCTGTTAAGCAGCAGGAAATCTTGAATGTGGATCCCAGTCTCATGATGAACAGCAAATCAACACCATGCTGTGTTGGTGTGAGGGTGAAGGAAGGGAGGTAAGAGGAGACAAGTGGACTAAAGTAAGAACTAAAGTTAGAGACAGATCCATGAACCATAGACCTGTCGTCTGATTTATTAGAGGTTAGCCTCTTGAGATGCTACATCTGGTTTTCAGGAGGGTCCTCATGTCTGAATGGTTGTGGTGATCATTTTATAGAAGTATAATCATAGATATTCTTACTGAAAATAAGAATTTATGGTAGTGACAAACTCATGGGTGCCCAGACCAAAAGTGCATCTCAACCATATTTGTCCCTGTTAAGTATAAATGTGTTAAAGGCCTGTTGAGATGTGACATCCCATTTTCAGAGGGACCTCATGACTATGTGGTGCTGAATATAGATACTATAGATGTATCAACCATTGATATGGAGATCATGCTTTTATCTACATTAACAGCTATAATGATAATGGGAATGGAATGTTCCTAATGAAATGGCATTAGGAACATTGTGTCATGTGTCATGTCTGTAATTGTAGTTCTTGAGGCTTGTGACTCCACAGTAGCAGGCAGTCTACACCAAGGATCCCAGACCACCTAAGCAAACAAAGTTTAATCAGCCTTCTGACATCACAACGGGTTGTCCTCCAGATCACCTTTATTGCCTCTTTTATTTGTTTTAGCCATAGAACCCCTCGCAACAGCAGTTAGAGGTAACAAAAAAATAAATGAAGTTAAATTGGTAACAGAGATCACTAAATAGCTCCATTTGCAGACAACGTAAATTTGTTTTTGAAAAAACTGAACACCTCTGTTCATGCACTTCTGGATTTAATTGGAAAATTCTGTAGAATTTCCTGTTATAAAGTTAATAGTTAACGAGGATGACAGACACGATCCTGAACAGATGTCTACTTTTAAAGTTTCAAACTGTTTTACTTATTTGGGAATTAAAATTTTTCTCAGAAGGGAAAAATAATAAATTATGAAGATCTAATGGATTCTACAATTAAATCCACAGACAGGTGGATGCCGTTGCCAATATCCGGTACTGGTCAGATAAACATATTGAAAATGAATATACTACCCAAATTTTTCTACTTCTTTCAAAACATCCCTCTGGCGCCACCTGAAGGAATGTTTGTTAATGAACAACGCTTCTCACAAAGTCCATATGGAATAAAAAAATCTCCTAAAATTCATTTGTCCAGACCTTGTGCCTGTATTATCTGGCAGTACAACTAAGAGGGATGTTTTATTGTTGTACAGAAAACATAAAGGCATGTTCTATTGAATTACCATTACACCTGTATTTATATTCTGCAACTTTGAAACAACTAAGAGCACACACTGCCCATCGAATCATACTTCATATGATGAATGTACGTTATGAGGTTAGGAAGTACAAGGGTATTTGTGATTCTTTGTCTCAGTTCAGTCCAGTTTGGGGAAACGATGGCAGAAAAGATGGTGGATTTCAAATGTGTCAAAGAAAAGGACTGAGTAAAAGATCTTACCTTTATAAAGAGAAGGTTTGAATGTCATTTAAGGACATATCTTTAACTAATGATAACCCAAGGAAACATTCCTTTAGATACTTACAGTTGAGAAGTTTTAATCCTCTATTCAAAACCAATCATTAATATTGCCAGCTTTTTCTGCCTTAGAAGAAATTATGATCAAGGACTGCAAAAGTAAGGGTTTAATTTCAGTATTATATGACTGAGTAATGTCTGGTTCAAATGAATCCTCAATACTCAGACGTATATAGAGAAAAACGTGAACATGAATATTACAAATGATGAATGGAAAAAGACTTGTGAGAAGGCTCAAACTAAAACTGCCGATTCAAATGAAAAAATTCTTCGATGCAACTGGCTCATGCAGACTTATATTACCCCTGTTCAGTACATGAATATAACAACAGTGTTTTAAATGTAGAGACTTCCAATTAACATTATTCACTGCATTTGGGATTGTGCTGAAATCCAAACATTTTGGAGGAGGGTGATTGAAATGAAAAGTTAATTTTACATGTCAATATTCCAACAGAACCCGGAATGATAGTGCTGAATCTATATCTGTCAAATCTTAAGCTAATGAAAAAAGAAAAGAAAGTTTGTCGACTTCTCTGTACTTCAGGCAAAACGATTGATTGCTGTCAGTTGAAAGAAAACAAGTGTACCTTCTATAGGAACTTGGATTAAGAGTAAAGCAAAACTTATGCCCCTGGAGCGAATAACTGATATTGTAAAAAATATGGGGTACAACCCCTTTAGGCATGGCGCTGACGGGGCGCAGGGCAGGAGCACTGCGTCTGCACCTGGTCTACAAAATTAGAGCCGAAAGTCTGTCTCTTTTCTGTAGTTAAACTCTTTTCTGTAGTTAAACTCTTCTGTTGTTATACTCTTTTCTGTAGTTAAACTCTTTTCTGTAGTTAAACTCTTCTGTTGTTATACTCTTTTCTGTAGTTAAACTCTTTTCTGTAGTTAAACTCTTCTGTTGTTATACTCTTTTCTGTAGTTAAACTCTTTTCTGTTGTTAAACTCTTGTCTGTTGTTAAACTCTTTTCTGTAGTTAAACTCTTTTCTGTAGTTAAACTCTTCTGTTGTTATACTCTTTTCTGTAGTTAAACTCTTTTCTGTAGTTAAAATCCATTCTGTAGTTAAACTCCTTTCTGTAGTTAAACTCTTTTCTGTAGTTAAACTCTTTTCTGTAGTTAAACTCTTTTCTGTCGTTAAACTATTTTCTGTTGTTAAATTCTTTTCTGTAGGTAAACTGACTCTTGTCTGTAGTTAAACCCTTTTCTGTAGCTAAACTCTTCTGTTGTTATACTCTTTTCTGTAGTTAAAATCCATTCTGTAGTTAAACTCCTTTCTGTAGTTAAACTCTTTTCTGTAGTTAAACTCTTTTCTGTCGTTAAACTATTTTCTGTTGTTAAATTCTCTTCTGTAGTTAAACTGACTCTTGTCTGTAGTTAAACTCTTGTCTGTAGTTAAACTCTTTTCTGTAGTTAAACTCTTCTGAAGTTAAACTGTTTTCTGTCGTTAAACTCTTTTCTGTCGTTAAACTCTTTTCTGTCGATAAACTATTTTCTGTTGTTAAATTCTTTTCTGTAGTTAAACTGACTCTTGTCTGTAGTTAAAGTCTTTTCTGTAGTTAAAGTCTTTTCTGTCGTTAAACTCTTCTGTTGTTAAACTCTTTTCTGTAGTTAAACTCTTTTCTGTAGTTAAAATCCATTCTGTAGTTAAACTCCTTTCTGTAGTTAAACTCTTTTCTGTAGTTAAACTCTTTTCTGTAGTTAAACTCTTTTCTGTCGTTAAACTATTTTCTGTTAAACTCTTTTCTGTAGTTAAACTGACTCTTGTCTGTAGTTAAACTCTTTTCTGTAGTTAAACTCTTTTCTGTCGTTAAACTATTTTCTGTTAAACTCTTTTCTGTAGTTAAACTGACTCTTGTCTGTAGTTAAACTCTTTTCTGTAGTTAAACTCTTTTCTGTCGTTAAACTCTTTTCTGCCGTTCAACTCTTTTCTGTTGTTAAACTGACTCTTTTTTGTAGTTAGACACTTTTCTGTAGTTAAACTCTTTTCTGTCGCTAAACTGACTCTTTTCTGTAGTTATACTCTTTTCTGTAGTTAAACTCTTTTCTGTAGTTATACTCTTTTCTGTCGTTAATCTCTTTTCTGTAGTTAAACTCTTATCTGTAGTCTGACTCTTTTCTGTCGTTAAACTCTTTTCTGTTGTGAAACTTTTTTCTGTTGTTAAACTCTTTTCTGTTGTTAAACTCTTTTCTGTCGTTAAACTCTTTTCTGTAGTCTGACTCTTTTCTGTCGTTAAACTGACTCTTTTCTGTTGTTAAACTCTTTTCTGTAATTAAACTCTTTTCTGTTGTTAAACTCTTTTCTGTAGTTAAACTGACTGTTGTCTGTAGTTAAACTCTTTTCTGTCGTTAAACTCTTTTCTGCCGTTCAACTCTTTTCTGTCGTTAAACTGACTCTTTTCTGTAGTTAAACACTTTTCTGTAGTTAAACTCTTTTCTGTCGCTAAACTGACTCTTTCCTGTAGTTAAACTCTTTTCTGTAGTTAAACTCTTTTCTGTAGTTATACTCTTTTCTGTCGTTAATCTCTTTTCTGTAGTTAAACTCTTTTCTGTAGTCTGACTCTTTTCTGTCGTTAAACTGACTCTTTTCTGTTGTTAAACTCTTTTCTGTAATTAAACTCTTTTCTGTTGTTAAGCTCTTTTCTGTTGTTAAACTCTTTTCTGTAGTTAAACTCTTTCCTGTAGTTAAACTCTTTTCTGTTGTTCAACTCTTGTCTGTAGTTAAACTCTTTTCTGTTGTTAAACTCTTTCCTGTCGTTAAACTCTTTTCTGTTGTTAAACTCTTTTCTGTAGTTAAACTCTTTTGTGTAGTCTGACTCTTTTCTGTCGTTAAACTCTTTTCTGTAGTTAAACTCTTTTCTGTAGTTAAACTCTTTTCTGTAGTCTGACTCTTTTCTGTTGTTAAACTCTTTTCTGTAGTTAAACTCTTTACTGTCGTTAAACTCTTTTCTGTCGTTAAACTCTTTTCTGTTGTTAAACTCTTGTCTGTTGTTAAACTCTTTTCTGTAGTTAAACTCTTTCCTGTAGTTAAACTCTTGTCTGTAGTTAAACTCTTGTCTGTAGTTAAACTGACACTTTCCTGTAGTTAAACACTTTTCTGTAGTTAAACTCTTTTCTGTCGTTAATCTCTTTTCTGTAGTTAAACTCTTTTCTGTAGTTAAACTCTTTTCTGTCGTTAAACTATTTTCTGTTGTTAAATTCTTTTCTGTAGTTAAAGTGACTCTTGTCTGTTGTTAAACCCTTTTCTGTAGTTAAACTATTTTCTGTAGCTAAACTCTTCTGTAGTTAAACTCTTTTCTGTCGTTAAACTCTTTTCTGTCGTTAAACTATTTTTTGTTGTTAAATTCTCTTCTGTAGTTAAACTGACTCTTGTCTGTAGTTAAACTCTTGTCTGTAGTTAAACTCTTTTCTGTAGTTAAACTCTTTTCTGTAGTTAAACTCTTCTGAAGTTAAACTGTTTTCTGTCGTTAAACTCTTTTCTGTCGTTAAACTCTTTTCTGTAGTTAAACTATTTTCTGTTGTTAAACTCTTTTCTGTAGTTAAACTGACTCTTGTCTGTAGTTAAACTCTTTTCTGCAGTTAAACTCTTTTCTGTAGTTAAACTCTTTTCTGCCGTTCAACTCTTTTCTGTCGCTAAACTGACTCTTTCCTGTAGTTAAACTCTTTTCTGTAGTTAAACTCTTTTCTGTAGTTATACTCTTTTCTGTCGTTAATCTCTTTTCTGTAGTTAAACTCTTATCTGTAGTCTGACTCCTTTCTGTCGTTAAACTCTTTTCTGTTGTGAAACTTTTTTCTGTTGTTAAACTCTTTTCTGTTGTTAAACTCTTTTCTGTCGTTAAACTCTTTTCTGCCGTTCAACTCTTTTCTGTCGTTAAACTGACTCTTTTCTGTAGTTAAACTCTTTTCTGTAATTAAACTCTTTTCTGTTGTTAAGCTCTTTTCTGTTGTTAAACTCTTTTCTGTAGTTAAACTCTTTCCTGTAGTTAAACTCTTTTCTGTTGTTCAACTCTTGTCTGTAGTTAAACTCTTTTCTGTAGTTAAACTCTTTTGTCGTTAAACTCTTTTCTGTTGTTAAACTCTTTCCTGTCGTTAAACTCTTTTCTGTCGTTAAACTCTTTTCTGTAGTTAAACTCTTTTGTGTAGTCTGACTCTTTTCTGTCGTTAAACTCTTTTCTGTAGTTAATCTCCTTTCTGTAGTTAAACTCTTTTCTGTAGTCTGACTCTTTTCTGTTGTTAAACTCTTTTCTGTAGTTAAACTCTTTACTGTCGTTAAACTCTTTTCTGTCGTTAAACTCTTTTCTGTTGTTAAACTCTTGTCTGTTGTTAAACTCTTTTCTGTAGTTAAACTCTTTCCTGTAGTTAAACTCTTGTCTGTAGTTAAACTCTTGTCTGTTGTTAAACTCTTTTCTGTAGTTAAACTCTTTCCTGTAGTTAAACTCTTGTCTGTAGTTAAACTCTTGTCTGTAGTTAAACTGACACTTTCCTGTAGTTAAACACTTTTCTGTAGTTAAACTCTTTTCTGTCGTTAATCTCTTTTCTGTAGTTAAACTCTTTTCTGTAGTTAAACTCTTTTCTGTCGTTAAACTATTTTCTGTTGTTAAATTCTTTTCTGTAGTTAAAGTGACTCTTGTCTGTAGTTAAACCCTTTTCTGTAGTTAAACTATTTTCTGTAGCTAAACTCTTCTGTAGTTAAACTCTTTTCTGTCGTTAAACTCTTTTCTGTCGTTAAACTATTTTTTGTTGTTAAATTCTCTTCTGTAGTTAAACTGACTCTTGTCTGTAGTTAAACTCTTGTCTGTAGTTAAACTCTTTTCTGTAGTTAAACTCTTTTCTGTAGTTAAACTCTTCTGTAGTTAAACTGTTTTCTGTCGTTAAACTCTTTTCTGTCGTTAAACTCTTTTCTGTCGATAAACTATTTTCTGTTGTTAAATTCTTTTCTGTAGTTAAACTGACTCTTGTCTGTAGTTAAAGTCTTTTCTGTAGTTAAACTCTTTTCTGTCGTTAAACTCTTCTGTTGTTAAACTCTTTTCTGTAGTTAAACTCTTTTCTGTAGTTAAAATCCATTCTGTAGTTAAACTCCTTTCTGTAGTTAAACTCCTTTCTGTAGTTAAACTCTTTTCTGTAGTTAAACTCTTTTCTGTCGTTAAACTATTTTCTGTTAAACTCTTTTCTGTAGTTATACTGACTCTTGTCTGTAGTTAAACTCTTTTCTGTAGTTAAACTCTTTTCTGTCGTTAAACTATTTTCTGTTAAACTCTTTTCTGTAGTTAAACTGACTCTTGTCTGTAGTTAAACTCTTTTCTGTAGTTAAACTCTTTTCTGTCGTTAAACTCTTTTCTGCCGTTCAACTCTTTTCTGTTGTTAAACTGACTCTTTTCTGTAGTTAGACACTTTTCTGTAGTTAAACTCTTTTCTGTCGCTAAACTGACTCTTTTCTGTAGTCCAACTCTTTTCTGTAGTTAAACTCTTTTCTGTAGTTATACTCTTCTGTCGTTAATCTCTTTTCTGTAGTTAAACTCTTATCTGTAGTCTGACTCTTTTCTGTCGTTAAACTCTTTTCTGTTGTGAAACTTTTTTCTGTTGTTAAACTCTTTTCTGTTAAACTCTTTTCTGTCGTTAAACTCTTTTCTGTAGTCTGACTCTTTTCTGTCGTTAAACTGACTATTTTCTGTTGTTAAACTCTTTTCTGTAATTAAACTCTTTTCTGTTGTTAAACTCTTTTCTGTAGTTAAACTGACTGTTGTCTGTAGTTAAACTCTTTTCTGTCGTTAAACTCTTTTCTGCCGTTCAACTCTTTTCTGTCGTTAAACTGACTCTTTTCTGTAGTTAAACACTTTTCTGTAGTTAAACTCTTTTCTGTCGCTAAACTGACTCTTTCCTGTAGTTAAACTCTTTTCTGTAGTTAAACTCTTTTCTGTAGTTATACTCTTCTCTGTCGTTAATCTCTTTTCTGTAGTTAAACTCTTATCTGTAGTCTGACTCTTTTCTGTCGTTAAACTCTTTTCTGTTGTGAAACTTTTTTCTGTTGTTAAACTCTTTTCTGTCGTTAAACTCTTTTCTGTCGTTAAACTCTTTTCTGTAGTCTGACTCTTTTCTGTAGTCTGACTCTTTTCTGTCGTTAAACTGACTCTTTTCTGTTGTTAAACTCTTTTCTGTAATTAAACTCTTTTCTGTTGTTAAGCTCTTTTCTGTTGTTAAACTCTTTTCTGTAGTTAAACTCTTTCCTGTAGTTAAACTCTTTTCTGTTGTTCAACTCTTGTCTGTAGTTAAACTCTTGTCTGTAGTTAAACTCTTGTCTGTAGTTAAACTCTTTTCTGTCGTTAAACTCTTTTCTGTCGTTAAACTCTTTTCTGTAGTCTGACTCTTTTCTGTCGTTAAACTCTTTTCTGTAGTTAAACTCTTTTCTGTAGTTAAACTCTTTTCTGTAGTCTGACTCTTTTCTATTGTTAAACTCTTTTCTGTAGTTAAACTCTTTACTGTCGTTAAACTCTTTTCTGTCGTTAAACTCTTTTCTGTTGTTAAACTCTTGTCTGTTGTTAAACTCTTGTCTGTAGTTAAACTCTTTCCTCTGTAGTTAAACTCTTGTCTGTAGTTAAACTGACTCTTTCCTGTAGTTAAACACTTTTCTGTAGTTAACTTCTTTTCTGTCGTTAATCTCTTTTCTGTCGTTAAACTCTTTTCTGTAGTCTGACTCTTTTCTGTCGTTAAACTCTTTTCTGTAGTTAAACTCTTTTCTGTAGTTAAACTCTTTTCTGTAGTCCAACTCTTTTCTGTAGTTAAACTCTTTTCTGTAGTCCGACTCTTCTGTCGTTAAACTCTTTTCTGTTGTTTAACTCTTCTGTAGTTAAACTCTTTCCTGTAGTTAAACTCTTTTCTGTAGTTAAACTCTTTTATGTAGTTAAACTCTTTAATGTTGTTAAACTCTTTTCTGTAATTACACTCTTTTCTGTCGTTAAACTCTTTTCTGTCGTTAAACTCTTTTCTGTCGTTAAACTCTTTTCTGTCGTTAAACTCTTGTCTGTCGTTAAACTCTTTTCTGTAGTTAAACTTTTTTTTGTAGTCTGACTCTTTTCTGTAGTCCAACTCTTTTCTGTAGTTAAACTCTTTTCTGAAGTCCGACTCTTCTGTCGTTAAACTCTTTTCTGTTGTTTAACTCTTCTGTAGTTAAACTCTTTCCTGTAGTTAAACTCTTTTCTGTAGTTAAACTCTTTTATGTTGTTAAACTCTTTTCTGTAATTAAACTCTTTTCTGTCGTTAAACTCTTTTCTGTCGTTGAACTCTTTTCTGTAGTTAATCTCTTTTCTGTCGTTAAACTCTTCTCTGTCGTTAAACGCTTTTTCTGTAGTTAAACTCTTGTCTGTAGTAAAACTCTTTTCTGTCGTTAAACTCTTCTGTAGTTAAACTCTTTTCTGTAGTTAAACTCTTTTCTGTAGTTAAACTCTTTTCTGTAGTTTAACTCTTTTCTGTAGTCTGACTCTTTTTCTGTCGTTAAACTCTTTTCTGTAGTTAAACTCTTTTCTGTAGTTAAACTTTTTTTTGTAGTCTGTCTCTTTTCTGTAGTCCAACTCTTTTCTGTAGTTAAACTCTTTTCTGTAGTCCGACTCTTCTGTCGTTAAACTCTTTTCTGTTGTTTAACTCTTCTGTAGTTAAACTCTTTCCTGTAGTTAAACTCTTTTCTGTAGTTAAACTCTTTTATGTTGTTAAACTCTTTTCTGTAATTAAACTCTTTTCTGTCGTTAAACTCTTTTCTGTCGTTAAACTCTTTTCTGTAGTTAAATCTTTTCTGTCGTTGAACTCTTTTCTGTAGTTAAACTCTTTTCTGTAGTTAAACTCTTTTCTGTCGTTAAACGCTTTTTCTGTAGTTAAACTCTTGTCTGTAGTAAAACTCTTTTCTGTAGTTAAACTCTTTTCTGTAGTTAAACTCTTTTCTGTAGTTAAACTCTTTTCTGTCATTTAACTCTTTTCTGTAGTTCAACTCTTTTCTGTCGTTAAACTCTTTTCTGTCGTTAAACTCTTTTCTGTCGTTAAACTCTTGTCTGTCGTTAAGCTCTTGTCTGTCGTTGAACTCTTTTCTGTAGTTAAACTCTTTTCTGTCGTTAAACTCTTTCTGTTGTTAAACTCTTGTCTGTAGTAAAACTCTTTTCTGTAGTTAAACTCTTTTCTGTCGTTAAACTCTTGTCTGTAGTTAAACTCTTTTCTGTAGTTAAACTCTTTTCTGTCGTTGAACTCTTTTCTGTAGTTAAACTCTTTTCTGGCGTTAAACGCTTTTTCTGTTGTTAAACTCTTGTCTGTAGTAAAACTCTTTTCTGTAGTTAAACTCTTTTCTGTAGTTAAACTCTTTTCTGTCGTCAAACTCTTTTCTGTCGTTAAACTCTTTTCTGTAGTTAAACTCTTTTCTGTCTTTAAACTCTTTTCTGTAGTTAAACTCTTTTCTGTCGTTAAACTCTTTTCTGTAGTTAAACTCTTTTCTGTCGTTAAACTCTTGTCTGTCGTTAAACTCTTTTCTGTAGTTAAACTCTTTTCTGTAGTTTAACTCTTTTCTGTCGTTAAACGCTTTTTCTGTTGTTAAACTCTTGTCTGTAGTAAAACTCTTTTCTGTAGTTAAACTCTTTTCTGTAGTCCGACTCTTCTGTCGTTAAACTCTTTTCTGTTGTTTAACTCTTCTGTAGTTAAACTCTTTCCTGTAGTTAAACTCTTTTCTGTAGTTAAACTCTTTTATGTAGTTAAACTCTTTTATGTTGTTAAACTCTTTTCTGTAATTAAACTCTTTTCTGTCGTTAAACTGTTTTCTGTCGTTAAACTCTTTTCTGTAGTTAAACTCTTGTCTGTAGTTAAACTCTTTTCTGTAGTTAAACTCTTTTCTGTAGTTAAACTCTTTTCTGTCATTTAACTCTTTTCTGTCGTTAAACTCTTTTCTGTCGTTAAACTATTTTCTGTAGTTAAACTCTTTTCTGTCGTTAAACTCTTGTCTGTCGTTAAACTCTTTTCTGTCATTGAACTCTTTTCTGTAGTTAAACTCTTTTCTGTAGTTAAACTCTTTTCTGTCGTTAAACTCTTTTTCTGTTGTTAAACTCTTGTCTGTAGTAAAACACTTTTCTGTAGTTAAACTCTTTTCTGTAGTTAAACTCTTTTCTGTAGTTAAACTCTTGTCTGTAGTTAAACTCTTTTCTGTAGTTAAACTCTTTTCTGTAGTTAAACTCTTTTCTGTAGTCTGACTCTTTTCTGTCGTTAAACTCTTTTCTGTAGTTAAATTCTTTTCTGTTGTTAAACTCTTTTCTGTAGTTAAACTCTTCCATTGTTAAACTCTTTTCTGTCGTCAAACTCTTTTCTGTTGTTTAACTCTTCTGTAGTTAAACTCTTTTCTGTAGTTAAACTCTTTTCTGTCGTTAATCTCTTTTCTGTAGTTAAACTCTTCCATTGTTAAACTCTTTTCTGTAGTTAAACTCTTCCATTGTTAAACTCTTTTCTGTCGTTAAACTCTTCCATTGTTAAACTCTTTTCTGTCGTTAAACTCTTTTCTGTAGTTAAACTCTTTTCTGTCGTTAAACTCTTTTCTGTAGTTAAACTCTTTTCTGTCGTTAAACTCTTTTCTGTAGTCTGACTCTTTTCTGTCGTTAAACTCTTTTCTGTAGTTAAACTCTTTTCTGTAGTTAAACTCTTTTCTGTAGTCTGACTCTTTTCTGTTGTTAAACTCTTTTGTGTAGTTAAACTCTTTACTGTCGTTAAACTCTTTTCTGTCGTTAAACTCTTTTCTGTTGTTAAACTCTTGTCTGTTGTTAAACTCTTTTCTGTAGTTAAACTCTTTACTGTCGTTAAACTCTTTTCTGTCGTTAAACTCTTTTCTGTCGTTAAACTCTTTTCTGTTGTTAAACTCTTGTCTGTAGTTAAACTCTTGTCTGTAGTTAAACTGACTCTTTCCTGTAGTTAAACACTTTTCTGTAGTTAACTTCTTTTCTGTCGTTAATCTCTTTTCTGTCGTTAAACTCTTTTCTGTAGTCTGACTCTTTTCTGTCGTTAAACTCTTGTCTGTCGTCAAACTCTTTTCTGTAGTTAAACTCTTTTCTGTAGTTTAACCTTTTCTGTAGTTAAACTCTTTTCTGTAGTCCGACTCTTCTGTCGTTAAACTCTTTTCTGTTGTTTAACTCTTCTGTAGTTAAACTCTTTCCTGTAGTTAAACTCTTTTATGTTGTTAAACTCTTTAATGTTGTTAAACTCTTTTCTGTAATTAAACTCTTTTCTGTCGTTAAACTCTTTTCTGTAGTTAAACTCTTTTCTGTCGTTAAACTCTTTTCTGTCGTTGAACTCTTTTCTGTAGTTAAACTCTTTTCTGTCGTTAAACTCTTTTTCTGTTGTTAAACTCTTGTCTGTAGTAAAACTCTTTTCTGTAGTTAAACTCTTTTCTGTAGTTAAACTCTTTTCTGTCGTTAAACTCTTTTCTGTCGTTAAACTCTTTTCTGTAGTTAAACTCTTTTCTGTCGTTAAACTCTTTTCTGTAGTTAAACTCTTTTCTGTCGTTAAACTCTTGTCTGTCGTTAAACTCTTTTCTGTAGTTAAACTCTTTTCTGTAGTTTAACTCTTTTCTGTAGTCTGACTCTTTTTCTGTCGTTAAACTCTTTTCTGTAGTTAAACTCTTTTCTGTAGTCCAACTCTTTTCTGTAGTTAAACTCTTTTCTGTAGTCCAACTCTTTTCTGTCGTTAAACTCTTTTCTGTTGTTTAACTCTTCTGTAGTTAAACTCTTTCCTGTAGTTAAACTCTTTTCTGTAGTTAAACTCTTTTATGTAGTTAAACTCTTTTATGTTGTTAAACTCTTTTCTGTAATTAAACTCTTTTCTGTCGTTAAACTCTTTTCTGTCGTTAAACTCTTTTCTGTAGTTAAACTCTTTTCTGTAGTTAAACTCTTTTCTGTCGTTAAACGCTTTTTCTGTTGTTAAACTCTTGTCTGTAGTAAAACTCTTTTCTGTAGTTAAACTCTTTTCTATAGTTAAACTCTTCTGTCGTTAAACTCTTTTCTGTCGTTAAACTCTTTTCTGTCGTTTAACTCTTTTCTGTAGTTCAACTCTTTTCTGTAGTTCAACTCTTTTCTGTCGTTAAACTCTTTTCTGTAGTTAAACTCTTTTCTGTCGTTAAACTCTTGTCTGTCGTTAAACTCTTTTTCTGTTGTTAAACTCTTGTCTGTAGTAAAACTCTTTTCTGTAGTTAAACTCTTTTCTGTAGTTAAACTCTTTTCTGTAGTTAAACTCTTTTCTGTAGTCTGACTCTTTTCTGTCGTTAAACTCTTTTCTGTTGTTAAACTCTTTTCTGTCGTTAAACTCTTTTCTGTAGTTAAACTCTTTTCTGTCGTTAAACTCTTTTCTGTTGTTAAACTCTTTTCTGTAGTTAAACTCTTTTCTGTAGTTAAACTCTTTTCTGTAGTTAAACTCTTTTCTGTAGTTAAACTCTTTTCTGTCGTTAAACTCTTTTCTGTCGTTAAACTCTTTTCTGTAGTTAAATTCTTTTCTGTTGTTAAACTCTTTTCTGTAGTTAAACTCTTCCATTGTTAAACTCTTTTCTGTCGTTAAACTCTTCTGTCGTTAAACTCTTTTCTGTAGTTAAACTCTTTTCTGTCGTTAATCTCTTTTCTGTAGTTAAACTCTTCCATTGTTAAACTCTTTTCTGTAGTTAAACTCTTCCATTGTTAAACTCTTTTCTGTCGTTAAACTCTTCCATTGTTAAACTCTTTTCTGTCGTTAAACTCTTTTCTGTCGTTAAACTCTTCTGTCGTTAAACTCTTTTCTGTCGTTAAACTCTTTTTTGTAGTTAAACTCTTTTCTGTCGTTAATCTCTTTTCTGTAGTTAAACTCTTTTCTGCTGTTAAACTCTTTTCTGTAGTTAAACTCTTCCATTGTTAAACTCTTTTCTGTCGTTAAACTCTTCCATTGTTAAACTCTTTTCTGTCGTTAAACTCTTTTCTGTCGTTAATCTCTTTTCTGTCGTTAAACTCTTTTCTGTCGTTAAACTCTTTTCTGTCGTTAAACTCTTTTCTGTAGTTAAACTCTTTTCTGTCGTTAAACTCTTCCATTGTTAAACTCTTTTCTGTCGTTAAACTCTTTTCTGTCGTTAAACTCTTCTGTCGTTAAACTCTTTTCTGTCGTTAATCTCTTTTCTGTCGTTAAATTTTTTCTGTTGTTAAACTCTTTTCTGTAGTTAAAACTCTTTTCTGTAGTTAAACTCTTCTGTCGTTAAACTATTTTCTGTAGTTAAACTCTTTTCTGTCGTTAAACTCTTTTCTGTCGTTAAACTCTTTTCTGTAGTTAAACTCTTCTGTCGTTAAACTCTTTTCTGTCGTTAAACCCTTTTCTGTCGTTAAACTCTTGTCTGTAGTTAAACTCTTACTCTTTTCTGTGTTTCCTGATCCAGTTGTAGTTCCGGTGTGATGTTGGGGTCATTATGTCCTGATTTCGATCGATTCAGCCGAGTTGAACTTGACAAACTTACCGGAGGCTTCTGTCCAGACGGTTTTGTGGATCAGTAAACATTAGGTCCGTATTCACAAACACCTTCAGACTAAAGTTTCTCCTAAGTCGCTGATTCAGGAGAAACTTTCAGAAATAATGGGCTTGTCAGTCCTTAATTTAGGACTCCTAAAATTCTGTCCTAGAAGTTTTTCCCAAAGCATTTTCGAGCTAAACCAAGCTCCTCAACCTGAGAGGAGTTAGAAGTAGTGAAGAGGACTCCTAAGTCAGAAAGAATCTCAGCATGGCTGCTGCTGCCATTCCACCTCATGATCAGAGAACACTTAGGAAAGATACAAAAACAATGAGCTTCTGAAAAGGTACGGCCTCAATCAGGAGGGTAGAATGATGGCAATAGAATTAGTCAAAGATAGAATCACTTCATCAACAAATAGAAATAGCCCAGTGTCTTGGTGCAGAGCCTCCTCCTAATAAATGAAACACAAATATAAAAGTTCATGTTAATAAAATATGTGATGACACATTTATCAAGGTTAATGTATGTGTAACATTTCTGTTAATGACTGAACACACTAAATAGATTGTCAGGTTTAGTTTGACTATAGTTGGTCTGACCTGTTGACGTGGTTTGTCTTTTGAATTCTGAAATCTCTGAGACTGTAAAGAGAACCAACGCTTCTCACAGTCAGCAGTGGTTCTGCTCTAAAGTGGAACGCTGACTTTATTTGGAAGCTCATTTGTTCCCATGCTTCTTTTTTCAATTGTGAGGTTATCCCAGATCCAAATGTTCCTCTGATAAAGTTCTTTCTTTCATAGACAAGTCTGGAAAAGAGGAAAATCTGGTGTTATGTCCAGTTTGGTTTGGTCTTTCTTTAGCCTGATGTTTTCTCTGCCATGGTTATTCCAGAGTCCCAGTCATTAAGAGGCTGCTTATATGGATATCTGCTAATCCTTTAACCAGATACAGCTGCTGAACATTAGCACAACACACACGCAACTAGTCAGTATGTTACTTTGGTTTAATGTTTTTTATTTAAAGGTCTTTATTTAAATCTGCCAACATGACTCCTTTCTCTAAACTGAGTGACTTCTATGTAAAAAGTTCTTAAAGACTCATTCACTGTCAGCCAATCACTGTAGGCGCTGTGAGTCAGGTGGTTCCTGAAACATGGCATCACCCATAGCAACAGGGTCTGAAACATGACATCACCCATCGCAACAGGGTCAGCTCCGCCCCTTTCTTGTAGCTTAATGCTGCGTTCACACCGCAAGCGACCCAGCTACCAAATTCGCGTTGCCCACTGACGTAGCGTCACGTGTCCATAAATACCTCAATTTGGTCACCGTTGCCGTTGACTGTCGCTCGGTGACGTCACGTCCACTCAAGTTTCACCGCGATCATATCATATATCATATAATAGGATGTATAAGCGGACATTATTCCAGCTGTATCCTTTTCATTCACTTATCAAACACAAAACACTGCAGCTGATGATGCAGCAGCATCTGTGAGTTTACCGCAGTCCGTCTAGGTGGAACTAATGTCCTCACTGACTAATGCTTCCCACACGGACATGGATTGTTACTCTGTAGTCCAGATGAATAACTGTCTGTCCAGGGTACACATGCACACACTGCTGACTGGTCAACTTTTTTTTACTTTCACATCGCGCGACAAGCTATGTGGTAGTGTGAAAAGCGGCTGTCGCATCGCCGGAGGGTTAGCCCCGCCCCATCGCGGCTGCACATTGACTTTGCATGGAGAGTGATCACAGAGGTAGAACAAGTAGCGTGCGGTGTGAACGCAGCATAAGAGCTCTCTGAATCCTCAGTCAGAGTTCGCCTCAGCAGCTTTGAGAACAGTTTGAAGAGAAAACTCTGAGTTTGGAACTTGAGTATCATTTAGGAGTCCTCCTGGTGGGAGGATAAAATCTTTGTGAATACGGCCCTGGTTTCATAAACGACCACTTCAAACCTTTTTCATTCCTGACGGTCCATCAGCGCCATGGTGTGTGTTGCCTCCTCCTTCGTCATGTCATGTTTCTGGCACGTGCCACAGAGGAAGTGAAGTTATGGCGTGTTGTGTAGCAGGAAGAAAAGCGGAGATCTGATGTTTGTTTGACTTTGGTGTGCAAAAGTATACTCTTTATTCTTATTATATATCCAACTTTATTTTGCCCCGACCCCTTCCCTCCACCCAGCCCCCAAACCGGTGGCATTCCCATGTCACCAGTTACTGTCACTGTTACAATAGCCAATCAGAGCTCACCTGCAGAAAGAAGGCAACCAAACAAAGAAGAGCAGAAAAAAGGGTTACTTTCAGTTTGTTTTTTCATGTTAAATAGTAATAAATACATTGAGATGCAGTGGTTCTTACTTTATCCTTTTCTCTTAAGCAGAAGGGTTAAAAAGTTTTTATTTCTGTTTCTATTCTTTTATTTCTTTATTGATCTGTGTTGGATCTTTAGCAGCAATCCGGACCAGATGTCAAGGTGATTAGCAGCACAGAGAGGAGGAGGCAGCGGGAGGAAGAGGAGGGGGAGGGCAGCGAGGAGCAAGGGGCGAGGACGGCGGCGAGAAGGAGGTCCATGTGAGTGTGCGGGGTGCTGCAGTGTCCTATCACCTCCCCCCACCTCCACCTCCCCCTGCTCCTCCCAACAGACGGACAGACGGAGGGAGGATGCCGAGGAGAAGAAGTCCTGAAGCACACGGCGGCGGGCTCCCCGTGCGTTTGTGTTAAGACTGCTGCGAGCACGACCAGGTGTGACCACGACCACGCCCCCCCACCTGCCCCCCTCTCCAGGCCTCAAACAACAACCAATCAGCACACAGCTCCTGACAGCGGAGAGAAATCAGATGAAACAACAAGAAGAAGAATCAGAATAAAAACAAACTCGTCACAATCATTCCTCTCCAGCCGCAACACAAGAGACAAACTAAAACGGGAGAGTTTTCCCAGCATCCTCCTCTGCTCCTCCTCCTCCTCTCATGCAGTACAAACTGTCTCCTCGAGTCTCTGACTCAGCGTCTCGTGTGTGTGGACTCGTAGTACTTGTAGTTAAAATCGTATGGCTTTAGGGCATGGTTCAGGTTTTATCAAGAGTTGGCCGGCCCCTCGTCTGAGTCCGGCCTCCCTCGGCCCCCCGCCGTGGGGTTATTGTTGTTGGAGGCGGGATAGTAGTCCTCGGGGGGCGGGGCTTGCGGCCCCGGGGCAGTGGGGGCCGTCCGAGTCCGGAAGGCGGACAGTCCGATGGGCAGGGCGAGGGGCAGCGAGGCCGAGCCGAACTGAGACGCCTCCATGGAAGACACCGCCCCGAGGTGGTGCAGCCCGAGGGACACGCCCACATCCATGCTGTCACTCATCTGGGGCGAGGACCCCTGCTGACCCCCCCCACCGCTGCCGATGCCCGTCTGGCCGCTCTGCCGCAGGCCACGCCCGCCATTCCCATGGTGGGCGTAGTTGGGGTGTGGGTGGTGCGGCTGCTCCAGGAAGTGGCGCTGGTGCTGCTGGGAGGCGGCCGGTTTGTGGAGCAGCAACTGGGTGTATGCTGGGTCCTGACCCCCGCCTCCACCTTCACTGCCCGGCCACATCCTCATCTGCTGCTGGGACGGAGCCTGGGGGGGCGGAACAAACACAGGACAGGTAAGAGGTAGGCAATGAGCCCCCCTGAGCCTGCAGGAGCTGCTCTGTCGGACTGTCAGGAGGGGACGTCCTAGAGTCTGTCCAAGACTTTAGACCAAGGACGGATAGACTGAGCCCTTCCTTGGGCCAGGAGCGCAGGTTGGATACCACAGTGACATCAGCAATGTCTCCACTGGTGGGCTGGTCTGCAAGGGACTCAGTTACAGGTGTCTGCACCCAACCAAATAACTGTCCTGTGCTGTCCCATACTAACCCATACTGTCCTGTGCTGTCTCATACTGTCTTATACTATCCGTGCAGTCCCATACTGTCTTATACTGTCCTGTGCTGTCCCATACTGTCTTATACTGTCCTGTGCTGTCCCATACTGTCTCATACTGTCCCATACTGTCCTGTGCTGTCCCATACTGTCTCATTATGTCCGTGCTGTCCCATACTGTCCTGTGCTGTCCCATACTGTCTTATACTGTCCTGTGATATCCCATACTGTCTCTTACTGTCCTGTGCTGTCCCATACTGTCTCTTACTGTCCTGTGCTGTCCCATACTGTCTTATACTTTCCTGTGCTGTCCCATACTGTCTTAAACTGTCCTGTGCTGTCCCATACTGTTTTATACTGTTCTGTGCTATCCCATACTGTCTTATACTGTCCTGTGCTGTCTCATACTGTCCTGTGCTGCCCCATACTGTCTTATACTTTCCTGTGCTATTCCATACTGTCTCATACTGTCCTGTTCTGTCCCATACTGTCTCATACTGTCCTGTGCTGTCCCATACTGTCCTATGCTGCCCCATACTGTCTTATACTTTCCTGTGCTATCCCATACTGTCTCTTACTGTCCTGTGCTGTCCCATACTGTCCTGTGCTGTCCCATACCGTCCCGTACTGTCCTGTGCTGTCCCATACTGTCTTTCTCAATATAATCCTGCACTATACCATCTATAACATCTATACCAGGCCTTACAGTTTTCCCCAAATCAAACTTGATTGGTCATTAACTGATCTAAGCCAACAGGTGAGCCTCACATTTGTTCTGGAGGAACAGTGAGTGAGCAGCTGTCCTCATGACGGGACACAGGAGTGTGTGTGTGTGTGTGTGTGTGTGTACCTGCGGGCTGGTCATCTCGTAGTCTGAGTGTGTAACAGCAGAGTTGTAGTAGCGGTTGCTGTAGCGGTAGTTTCGGTTGTCGTTGGAAGAACCACTGGAGCCTCCTGAAAGAGAAGCAGACTGAGGTCAGGGCTGAAGGACCATCAGGTCCAGGTCAGGAGAAGCTTGGACTGTGGGGGGGCTGACCAGAGCTGGACACGGAGCTGGTGGTGGAGGTGGAGTGGGAGTGGTCCATGGCAGGAGAGGTGGATGTGGATGAACTGGTGTTGGTTCCTTCGTCCGTCGTCTTCTTGAAGAAGTTGTGCTGCAGGGCGTAGAACGGCGTGATCCGACTCTTGGGGTCGTAGTCAAGCATTCGCAGGATCAGATCTGGAGAGAGAGATGGCAGATTAAGACTGAGCATGACAGACAGGAGAATACAGACATTTATAAACACATATGTTCATAAACACACGTGTTTGTGTGTGTGTGTGAGGCAGGTGGTTTAAGGCTTAAATAATCTTAGAGTGTTAAAGATGCTCTTTTAACTTCAGTCTGATTTATTCTCTAAAGCACCGTCCTGTCAAAGCATCAGACACCAGGAAGTAGTTTGTCAAACAGGAAGTGGACCATCAGGACAAAGACCCAGGTTCTGGTTTTCACCTGAGGACCCACGTGGTCCATACTCAGAGGTGGCTCACCTTTGAACTTCAGGTAGTCACAGGGGGCGTGGCCTGGCTCCCCCGCCCTCCGCCCCCCTGGACCCCCGGTCTCTACTCCCAGAATCTCGTGAAGACGCCGCGTGGCAGGGGGTTTGTACTCCTGAAACACGCACACACAGCGTTAACACACAGATACTGGCCACTTCATTAGGTATGCTGTGCAGCCCCCCCCATGCTCGATGTGGACCTCCTCCCAACTGAGTCCACACGCCTAATTGCCCCGAGCTGCTGCCATGTGATTGGCTTTTAGCCTAACAAAGTAAGACACTCGCCTTCTTGATGTCTTTGTTCTTCTTGACCGTCCACAGTCCGTCCGACAGCTTGTCGAAATACTTGCGGGCTTTGGGGGCGGCGTCCAGCATGTGGCTGGGGGGGACGCCCAGCACCTCCACGATCTTGTTCATCTGGTCCACCTGAGGACACACACACCTGAGGTCAGCCTGGAGCCACCAGCAACACCAGCACCACCAGCACCACCCGCACCACCCGCACCACCCGCCACAGCTGCTCCAGTTCTCACCTCATTGGAGCCGCTGAACAGAGGCTCTCCGGTGTGCATCTCCACCAGGATGCAGCCCAGGGACCACATGTCGATGGCCAGGTCATAGGGCATGCCCAGAAGGACCTCTGGGGACCGGTAGAACCGACTCTGGATATACTGGTAGATCTGAAGTAGGAGACAGGAGACAGGAGAGGAGAGAGGAGAGAGGAGACAGGAGAGGAGAGAGGAGGTAGGAGACAGGAGAGGCTGTGTCACATCATGGTTAACTGCTTTGAGCTCATTTAGTCTTTCAGGCTCTGACCTCCTCCAGGAGAGACGAGGGCTACTGAGCAGGCAGGTGGACCAGTGGTGGAGCTGGTCACTGCTCAGCGTGTGTGTTTGTGTGTTTGCGTGTGTGTGTGTGTGTGTGTGTGTGTGTGTGTGTAGGTGTGTGTGTGTGTGTGTGTGTGTGTGTGTACTCTTACCCTCTGTCCCAGCTGGCAGGAGGATCCAAAGTCCACGATCTTGATGGCAGATCTTTTGGGGTTACACAGCAGGATGTTCTCTGGTTTCAGGTCGCAGTGGATGATTGACAGCTCCGGCGTGGCCAGGAACAACAACGCTGCGGACAGAGACACAGGCTGAGGTCAAAGGGCATCAGAGCGCAGCCTTGAGGTCTCAGACCCTCTACCATGGTCTTATGGCCCTTTTCCATTAGCCCTACTCTACTCTACTCGCCTTGTGCTGCTTTTCCATTAGCCCCAGTTGCCTGCCCAACGGGGTGCAGTGTTGCTGTAAACAGAGAGCAGCTCTGCGGTGACGTCATTTTGAGTGCGACACAACAATCTGTGTCTTTTTGTCACAAACTGAGTAAAAAAGGAAAGCAGAAGAAGGCTGCAGGTGGTAAGAAGAAATACCCCTTGAGAAGCACAGGAGAGTTTTGGAAGCTATACAACAGAATGAAGCCGAGGACGAGAGCAATCCAGCTGCAAAGATGTATAAGGGTAAGTAATGGTAGCTACCGCTAGCTTACCCTCGTCGCGCGAGGTTGTCGCGCTCATGACTCATCAATGACGACATTGTCTGACCAATCAGTAGCCGGCAGTCGGTGATATCATCTTTTAGTATGGACTCAGCTCGCTTGGAACCAGAGTGGAGTAGGTACTAAAACTAGCTTGTTTTAGGAGGTACCAGGCTAGTGGAAACACACTGCTAATCGAGTAGGGCCAAGGCATGCTAGTGGAAAAGGGCCATAAGTCTCAGGAGAGTTTCAGACTTCACGGCTCACCTTTAGAACTCTCTAAAACCAAAGTTTCAGACGTGATGGCCCTGATATTAAAAACCCTCTGGCAGACTTCACCCCATGGTCACCCAGAGATCTTCAGAAGCTTAGAACAAGACCTTAGTGAAACCAGGTCCCCCTTCACAAACCTCCCTGTCAATAAAGGCTCCAAAAATAACCTTGAAGAACAGAAGCTGTCCTGGGACATGTGTCCAAACATTTGTTTGGGCTGATGTGGAGAGTCTCCTGAGGACTCTTCAAAAACCTTCACAATAATAATCAATCTGCAAACTCACTCTTTGACTACTTCAAACTCATTATGGGGGGGGGGGGGGGTGGGCTTGTACCCTTGGAGGTTCAAGATTGGTCCTTTCCTTTACTTTTAAATATTATTTTTTATTGTTAATTACAGTGATCAGTTGTGTATTGTTACATGAATGAATTGTGTTTTGGTTTTTGGTGGTAATTTGTTAAATAAAAACATTTAATCACAAAAAAAACTTGACAATAAAACACTTGGACTCTTTTGGAAACTGACTGTCTCTACAGAAGTGTTTACACTTTGTTTTAGTAAGGGTTTTGAGGACGAAACCTTAGCAGTGGTTGTTTTAGACTCTGGTCAGGACGTCCCACAGGCAGGGAAATGTTCTGGAGGCCCCGGGGCCTCAAACTCTATAAGCCCATCCTCATCCTGCTGAGAGACCAAGACCAAGTCCTCACTGAGCCACCAGGGGGCAGCCTGCTCCCACCTACAGCCTGTGTGTGTGTGTGTGTGCGGGTGTGTGAACACACCTGTGCAGAGCTGCTGTGCAAACTTCCGTGTGAGGTTGAGGGAGACTCCTCTGAAGTTGGTGTTCCTCAGCAGATCGTACAGGTTGTAGCTCAGCAACTCAAACACCAAACACAGATGGTTCCTAAACATAAAGTGACGCTTCAGGTGGACTACACACACACATACACAAACACACACACACATACACAAACACACACACACATACACAAACACACACACACACAGAGATGGGAGAAGAGAGGAAAAGTTAGGATAAACAGTGAAACCACGAGATGTTGACCGACCTCCTGCTCTACTTCATGTTCAAGGTCATTTCTTTGTCCTTCAAACTGTCCTGACCTCTGAGAAGGTCATTTCTTTTGGTTGTGAGGCTAACGGGACCTTAAAGACCTCAAACACAGACCACACTGATGACATCATCAAAACCACAATAAAAAACACAACAGAACTTGGTCTTGTAGGTGGTCTGGGATCCTTGGTGTAGACTGCCTGCTGCTGTGGAGTCATGAAGCTTCAAAAACTACAATTACACACATGACAGATATTTGTCCATTTCATTAGGAACAGTCCAGTTCATCATCATATAGCTGTTTATGTAGATATTAGCATGATCTTTTCAATTATCAGCAGAAAATACATGACTTAAAAATCCAAATTTTGATGCTGTGGTTTTATTCATCAATGTAAATATTAGATTAATTTATCCTTTCATGATTATCTATGATTATACTTCTATAAAATGATCACCACAACCATTCAGACATGAGGACCCTTCTGAAAACCAGATGTAGCATCTCAAGAGGCTAACCTCTAATAAATCAGACGACAGGTGAAAACTAATTAAGAAATTAGTGGATTTTCTTGCATGTTCCTTGAAATTTTCCAGGTATTTTCACAAAACAAGAACAGAACTTTTAAAAGGGGATGTTTTTCAAATGATTCGGACAATTGTTTTTGGACAACTCCTAAAAATGTTTCAAGAAGAACTGGAAACTCTGGCCAATGTTTCTGATTTCAAAGCTTTTTGATTCCTTTTTTAAATTATCATTATTGTTTTTTTAATCCTTTTTTAATTTCAGGAGGTTTTGAAGAGACCTCCATGAAAGACAAAAATCCTAAATGTTAAACTTTGATTCCAGTGCTCCAGAGCAGGGTGAAGACGATTCTTTTTCAGGGTATTTTTCATCATATTCTCCAAAAGTTTTGAGGACTTCATGGGAATCTTCCTGTGAGTGTGAACCTGTTAATAAAACACTGATTGACTGTAAAGAACAGCATCTTACCGATGTAATATTTCATCTCTGTGTCATGCTTGTTCATGAGCTCCAGCAGGCGAAGTTCGATCTGAGCCTGGTTTAGAAAAGCCTTTTTGTTCTTTATGATCTTAATGGCAACCCACTCCTGTTCATGGTGGTCGTACGCCTTCACCACCTGCACACACATGGAGAGCAAACAACACGTCACACCACAGCATCAGAGTATCCCACAGTAGAATCAAATCAGAGAAAACAGAAACAAAGAAATACGAAGAATAGATGTACAAAGGTCTGCTGAGTTTAACCCTGAAAATAAATCTGAATTTTCTCACTTCCATCCCAAAATCTGGGGCACTTTTGGGACTCAAGCGTCTTGATAAGGGAAAGATTCAGCACAAGGTTAAAGATCTAATACATCTACATCAAGATATCATCAGTTCAATGCCGGTATCATGATTATGATTAAGAGTGAAATGTCAGTATCTGCAGACAAGAAAACGTTGATATTTCCAGATTATATACAAGCAACACACAGTTAAATGAAAAAGTCTGTGAACCCTTTGGGATTACTTTGATTTCTGCTTAAATTGGTCATAAAATATGTTCTGATCTTCATCTAAGTCACATCACTAGACAAACACAGTCTGCTTAAACTAATACAGCACAAAAAATTTTAAGTTTTCATGTTTTTATTCAACACACTATGTAAACAGTAACAGTGCAGGGTGGAAAAAGTATGTGAACCTTTGGATTTAATAACTGGTTGACCCTCCTTTGGCAGCAATAACCTCAACCAAACGTTTCCTGTAGTTGTAGATCAGACCTGCACAACGGTCAGGAGGAGTTTTGGACCATTCTTCTGTCCAAAACTGTTTCAGTTCAGCAATATTCCTGGGATGTCTGGTGTGAATCGCTCTTTTGAGGTCATGCCACAGCATCTCAATCGGGTTGAGGTCAGGACTCTGACTGGGCCACTCCAGAAGCCGTATTTTCTTCTGTTGAAGCCATTCCATTGTTGATTTACTTCTATGCTTTGGGTCGTTGTCCTGTTGCATCACCCATCCTCTGTTGAGCTTCAGTTGGTGGACAAATGGTCTGAAGTTTTCCTGAAAATGTCTTCATAAACTTGGGAATTCATTTTTCGTTGATGACAGCAATCCATCCAGGCCCTGAGGCAGTAAAGCAGCCCCAAACCATAATGCTCCCTCAACCATACTTCACAGTTGGGATGAGGTTTTGATGTTGGTGTGCTGTGCCTTCTTTTCTCCACACATAGCATTGTGTGTTCCTTCCACTCAACTCAATTTAGGTTTCATCTGTCCACAGAATATTTTGATAGTAGTGCTGTGGAACATCCAGGTGCTCTTCTGCAAACTTTACACGAGCAGCAGTGTTTTTTGGACAGCAATGGCTTCTTCTGTGGTGTCCCCCCATGAAATCCATTCTTGTGAGATGTTTTACGTATTGTAGATTTGTCAACAATAATGTTGGCATGTGCCAGGGATTTCTGTAAGTCTTCAGCTGACACTCTAGGATTCTTCTTCACCTCATAGAGCATTCTGCGCTGTGCTCTCACAGACATCTTTACAGGACCACCACACCTTGGCAGAGCAGCAACAGTGCTGAACTTTCTCCATTCTCCTTTGTACAGGGCAGGGCAGCTTTAACCAACACATCCTATCTAATCACATTGATTGGACCCCAGGTTGGCTGACTCCTGGCTCCAATTAGCTCCTGGGGAAGTAATTAGCCTAGGAGTTCACATACTTTTTCCACCCTGCACTGTGACTGTTTACATAGTGTGTCAAATAAAAACATGAAAACTTTTATTACTTTATTAACCATGGAATTAGTTTAAGCATGTGCAGTTTGCAATGTTTGGCTTCTAAAAGTGCTCTGATAAAGACAAAGACCTCTGGAGCCCTAAAACCTAAACCAGGACTTTGTTAAGGCTAGTCCAGGATCCACGGGGACCCTGGTGTGTCCCTGTTCCTGACCTGTCCGAAGGAGCCCTTCCCAATCAGCGAGTCGATCTCGTAGCGGTCCAGCCACTTCTCGCCGTTTTTGACGATGTAGTCGTAGTTGTCGTCGTCGTAGCCATCGTTGTAGACTTTCCTCTCCTTCTTGGTGCTGCTGTCCTCTGGAGGGACCTGCTGGGCTCGTCGCTTCTTCTTCGTGTAGTACACCTGCAGGGGTCAAAGGGCACGTTAGCAAGGGCGCAGACCTCAGGTGTGCTTTAATGCCAGATGAACAGGTGTGCTGGACCTCATTGATGTGCTTGTAGGTTTTGATGAGGTCCACAGAAAGTTTCCTCAGGGGGGCGCTGGCAGGGTCTCTGAAACTGGGGGGGATCCTCCGCTGGAGTATGGTCATATCAGACAGCACCTGCAGACAGATGACACACCTTCAGACAGATGATACACCTGCAGACAGGTGACACACCTGCAGACAGAAACACCTGCAGACAGACACACCTGCAGACAGGTGACACACCTTCAGACAGACATATCTGCAGACGGACACACCTTCAGACAGACATATCTGCAGACAGACACACCTGTAGACAGACACACCTGCAAACAGACACACCTGCAGATGGACAGACACACCTGCAGACAGACAGACACACCTGCAGACAGGTGACACACCTTCAGACAGACATATCTGCAGACAGACACACCTGCAGACAGATGACAAACCTTCAGACAGACATACCTGCAGACAGACACACCTGCAGACAGACACATCTTCAGACAGACAGCCCTGCAGACAGACACACCTGCAGATAGACACACCTGCAGACAGATGACACACCTTCAGACAGACATACCTGCAGACAGACACACCTGCAGACAGACACATCTTCAGACAGACAGCCCTTCAGACAGACACACCTGCAGACAGATGACAAGCCTGCAGACAGACACACCTGCACACCTTCAGACAGACAGACACACCTGCAGATGGACAGACACACCTGCAGACAGACACACCTGCAGATGGACAGACACACCTGCAGACAGACAGACACACCTGCAGACAGGTGACACACCTTTAGATAGACACACCTTTAGATAGACACACCTGCAGACAGACAGACACACCTGCAGACAGACACACCTGTAGACAGACACACCTTTAGATAGACACACCTGCAGACAGACAGACACACCTGTAGACAGACACACCTGCAGATAGACACACCTTTAGATAGACACACCTTCAGACAGACAGACACACCTGCAGACAGACACACCTGTAGACAGACACACCTGCAGACAGACACACCTGCAGATAGACACACCTTCAGACAGACAGACACACCTGCAGACAGACACACCTGTAGACAGACACACCTGCAGATAGACACACCTTTAGATAGACACACCTTCAGACAGACAGACACACCTGCAGACAGACACACCTGCAGACAGACACACCTGCAGATAGACACACCTTTAGATAGACACACCTTCAGACAGACAGACACACCTGCAGATAGACACACCTTTAGATAGACACACCTGCAGACAGACACACCTGTAGACAGACACACCTTTAGATAGACACACCTGCAGACGGACAGACACACCTGCAGACAGACACACCTGTAGACAGACACACCTGCAGATAGACACACCTGCAGACAGACACACCTGCAGACAGACACACCTGTAGACAGACACACCTGCAGATAGACACACCTGCAGATAGACACACCTGCAGATAGACACACCTGCAGACAGACAGACACACCTGCAGACAGACACACCCGCAAACAGACACACCTGCAGATGGACAGACACACCTGCAGACAGACAGACACACCTGCAGACAGGTGACACACCTTTAGATAGACACACCTGCAGACAGACAGACACACCTGCAGACAGACACACCTGTAGACAGACACACCTTTAGATAGACACACCTGCAGACAGAAAGACACACCTGCAGACAGACACACCTGTAGACAGAAACACCTGCAGATAGACACACCTGCAGATAGACACACCTGCAGACAGACACACCTGTAGACAGACACACCTGCAGATAGAGACACCTTTAGATAGACACACCTTCAGACAGACAAACACACCTGCGGACAGACACACCTGCAGACAGACACACCTGCAGATAGACACACCTTCAAACAGACAGACACACCTGCAGACAGACACACCTGTAGACAGACACACCTGCAGATAGACACACCTTTAGATAGACACACCTTCAGACAGACAGACACACCTGCAGACAGACACACCTGTAGACAGACACACCTTTAGATATACACACCTTCAGACAGACAGACACAACTGCAGACAGACACACCTTTAGATAGACACACCTTTAGATAGACACACCTTCAGACAGACAGACACACCTGCAGACAGACACACCTGTAGACAGACACACCTTTAGATAGACACACCTGCAGACAGACAGACACACCTGCAGACAGACACACCTGTAGACAGACACACCTGCAGATAGACACACCTGCAGATAGACACACCTGCAGACAGACACACCTGCAGATAGACACACCTTTAGATAGACACACCTTCAGACAGACAGACACACCTGCAGACAGACACACCTGCAGATAGACACACCTTTAGATAGACACACCTTCAGACAGACAGACACACCTGCAGACAGACACACCTTTAGATAGACACACCTGCAGATAGACACACCTGCAGATAGACACACCTGCAGACAGACACACCTGTAGACAGACACACCTTTAGATAGACACACCTTCAGACAGACAGACACACCTGCAGACAGACACACCTGCAGATAGACACACCTTTAGATAGACACACCTTCAGACAGACAGACACACCTGCAGACAGCGAACCTGCAGATAGACACACCTGCAGACAGACAGACACACCTGCAGACAGACACACCTGCAAACAGACAGACACACCTGCAGACAGAAAAACCTGCAGACAGACAGACAGACCTGCAGACATACACACCTGTAGACAGACACACCTTTAGATAGACACACCTGCAGACAGACACACCTGCAGATAGTCACACCTGCAGATAGACACACCTGCAGACAGACAGACACACCTGCAGACAGAAGAACCTGCAGACAGACACACTTTTAGATAGACACACCTTTAGATAGACACACCTTCAGACAGACAAACACACCTGCAGACAGACACACCTGTAGACAGACACACCTGCAGACAGACACACCTGCAGATAGACACACCTTCAGACAGACAGACAGACACACCTGCAGACAGACACACCTGTAGACAGACACACCTGCAGATAGACACACCTTTAGATAGACACACCTTCAGACAGACAGACACACCTGCAGACAGACACACCTGTAGACAGACACACCTGCAGATAGACACACCTTTAGATAGACACACCTTCAGACAGACAGACACACCTGCAGACAGACACACCTTTAGATAGACACACCTTTAGATAGACACACCTGCAGACAGACAGACACACCTGCAGACAGACACACCTGTAGACAGACACACCTTTAGATAGACACACCTGCAGACAGACAGACACACCTGCAGACAGACACACCTGTAGACAGACACACCTGCAGATAGACACACCTGCAGACAGACACACCTGTAGACAGACACACCTGCAGATAGACATACCTTCAGATCGACACACCTTCAGACAGACAGACACACCTGCAGACAGACACACCTGCAAACAGACACACCTGCAGATGGACAGACACACCTGCAGACAGACAGACACACCTGCAGACAGGTGACACACCTTTAGATAGACACACCTGCAGACAGACAGACACACCTGCAGACAGACACACCTGTAGACAGACACACCTTTAGATAGACACACCTGCAGACAGACAGACACACCTGCAGACAGACACACCTTCAGACAGACAAACACACCTGCAGACAGACACACCTGCAGACAGACACACCTGCAGATAGACAGACACACCTGCAGACAGACAGACACACCTGCAGATAGACACACCTTTAGATAGACACACCTTCAGACAGACAGACACACCTGCAGACAGACACACCTGTAGACAGACACACCTGCAGATAGACACACCTTTAGATAGACACACCTGCAGACAGACAGACACACCTGCAGGCAGACACACCTGTAGACAGACACACCTTTAGATAGACACACCTGCAGACAGACAGACACACCTGCAGACAGACACACCTGTAGACAGACACACCTGCAGATAGACACACCTGCAGATAGACACACCTGCAGACAGACACACCTGTAGACAGACACACCTGCAGATAGACACACCTGCAGATAGACACACCTTCAGACAGACAGACACACCTGCAGACAGACACACCTGCAGATAGACACACCTTCAGACAGACAGACACACCTGCAGACAGACACACCTGCAGATAGACACACCTGCAGACAGACAGACACACCTGCAGACAGACAGACACACCTGCAGACATACACACCTGTAGACAGACACACCTTTAGATAGACACACCTGCAGACAGACACACCTGCAGATAGACACACCTGCAGACAGAAGAACCTGCAGACAGACACACCTGTCGACAGACACACCTTTAGATAGACACACCTTCAGACAGACAGACACACCTGCAGACAGACACACCTGCAGATAGACACACCTTTAGATAGACACACCTTCAGACAGACAGACACACCTGCAGACAGACACACCTGCAGACAGACACACCTGTAGACAGACACACCTTTAGATAGACACACCTGCAGACAGACAGAAGTACCTGCAGATAGACACACCTGCAGACAGACATACCTCCAGACAGAAGAACCTGCAGACAGACACACCTGCAGACAGACACACCTTTAGATAGACACACCTGCAGACAGACACACCTGTGGACAGACAGACACACCTGCAGACAGACACACCTTTAGATAAACACACCTGCAGACAGACACACCTGCAGACAGACACACCTGCAGACAGATACACCTGCAGACAGACAGACACACCTGCAGACAGACACACCTTTAGATAGACACACCTGCAGACAGACACCCCAAGACAGACACACCTGCAGACAGATACACCTGCAGACAGACAGACACACCTGCAGACAGACACAGACTCACCTGAAGACAGACAGACACACCTGCAGACAGACAGACACACCTGCAGACAGACAGATACACCTGCAGACAGACACACCTTTAGATAGACACACCTGCAGACAGACACACCTGCAGACAGATACACCTGCAGACAGACAGACACACCTGCAGACAGACACAGACTCACCTGCAGACAGACAGACACACCTGCAGACAGATGAGACAGACACACCTGCATACAGACACACCTGCAGACAGACACAGACACACCTGCAGACAGACACACCTTCAGACAGACACACCTGCAGACAGAAACTAAGTGCAGTTTAGCGTCACCACCTGACCAGCAGGATTTTGGCATATAGAGGAAAATGATGTGTTTGGAGAAAACCAGGCACGCACAGGCAGAAGGTGCAGACTGCACACAGGGAGGATCTGAGTGGGCGGAGCATGAGCTGCTCCAGAGAGCGGTGCCCTCACAGTCCACCTGGTGTGACCTTCACTAGACCAACACACCAGGTGGACTGTGGACCACGTCCATGGGATATATTTACAGTCCCTGCAGGTGAAGGGGGCTGCCAGGTGGTGTCAGGGCCTCAGAGGAGTCAGTGTGCTCTCCCTGTTCATGCCTGGGCTCCCTCAGGACTGTGACCTCCTTCCATACTCAGGACTCCTTTAAAGAGAGTGTGTCTGTCTCTATGTGCGGCCCTGTGAGTGGCTGGGATCACCTCTGGCCCAGTGTTAGCTGAGATGAATGGAAGGTTGTCTGGAAGGTTTCTGGTCCGACCACAGGTCACAGGTCAAAGGCCACAGGTCCTCCCAACCATCCACTCGTTGAAGGTTGGCCCTCTGCAGGACTCAGAAAGGACCTGGTCTATGGGAGGACCTGGTCTCTGTGTGGACCTGGTCTCTGTACAGACCTGGTCCTCAGCTGCTAGGGGGCTAACCCTAACATTCAGAGCAGCTAAAGGGTGAAACTGATTAAGGTAATTTGGGATCTCGTGACTCCGTCCACTCTTTGGACTATGGTCTGACCCACAAAGTTTAGATCAACATACACGTCCTTGTAGATAAAGTAAAAACATAACACTCCTCTGGCTCTATATGCAGCGATATAATTAATTTACTCCTTTATCTACACTGTGCTGAAACAATTAAAGGTGTAAGGTAGAAATTTTGTTCATTTTCAAGGACCGGACTGGAGTGAGTTATAGGTCCCTGTCCTGATGCAGCTCTTAGTCCCTCCCCTCTGGAGCGGAAAACATGCATGTGGGTGGAGCCTGTAAAGCTATGACATCATAAACCCCAGGAAGTAAAAACAGGTCGTTTAGAGGGACAGAGCATTTCTCTGAGAGACTTTAGTCAAAGCTGTCATGATCTTCTGCTCCAGGAAAAGTTTATAACTTTACAAAAATGATTTTACTGTCTTATCGTCTGTTTGGACCTTAAGAGCCACTTTTACTTCAGACTCACAGCTTCTCTATAACAGTGACGGCAAAGCCGATAGTGGACCTGTTTCCACTCAGGTCCACTATTGACTTATTTCAGCAGCTCAAAAAACATGAGACAAAAACCATCAGACACAGAAGAGACGGACGTCCCCCTGGTGGTGCGGCAGTGCAATGACAGCACACGCCTGGCCCAGGTGAGGTTACCTGCTGCTGCTCGGCCATGGAGTGGATGGAGTTGAAGGAGGGGTGTGTATGTGTGTGCTGGCTGGTCATGGCTGGCTCAGCGAGGGAGAAGCCCTGGGCAGTGGAGGAGGAGGAGGAGGAGGAGGAGGAGGAGGAGGAGGTGGGCGGACATCCTGAGCTGCTAACACCTACAAAAGAGAAAGAGAGAGAGAGAGAGAGAGAGGGCGATCGATTAATGACCTTCACCGTGACTTTGGAAAGCATCAGTGACGTCCATGTTCCTCTGAAGGCGAGCGGGACACTTCAAATGTACCTGCACCGCCGGAGGAGGACCTAAAGGAGGACTAACACGCAGCAGGGGCAGCATTTCTGATAGTTTATTAATAGATACAGTCTTCAACAGAGTAACTAACTAACTCTGCAACTGACTGACCAAGTAACTGACTAACTAACCAGAAGAGTGTCTAGTTAACTGACAACTTAACTGTCTGACTTACTAACTACCTACCTAACTAGCTAATGAATTGAATAACTGACTGATCACTGCTGTTGGCTGCCAGTTCTGTCCTTTTGTACCATTTGATCTAAATCCTTCCTAAAAATCTGACCTCAGCGTTCTTCATCAGTCCGTCTGAGCCTCTGTTTTCTAAATCATAAACTCATCCTGAGGACTCCTGCATCACTTTTTCTGTAAATGATCAAGCTTTAAAAACAGTCAACTAGTGCCGCGGTGCTCAACCTGTGGGTGGAGGCCCATAAGTGGGTCTCAGAGCTGTTTTCAGTGGACGGTGTATAAATCAGGTCAAAATGTGTCAAACATGTCTTCAGAGTAGGGATGTAACGATATGATAATTTTGCATCACGGTTATTGTGACCAAAATTATCACGGTTATCATTATTATCACGGTATTGCTGCAGTGTGCTCAAAAAGTACTTTTACATACAATTTAATCACTTAATCCCTTCAATATTATAATCATACTGGTTCTTTTTTGTCTTTTTTATCAATAATATGTCAAGAAATGCCCTTTGAGTACATTTTTATCCTATTTTCATGAGAAATAAAAATGAACAATCTTGGAAAGTATTTGTCATTATTATGTAATAAAAGGTGTGATTACAAAAAAATAAAACAACTGATCTGAACTTCAAACAGGATTCTCTCTATAAACAGTTGTAAATGAACATGTTCAGAGTTTTGAGATGACAAAAAATGAGCTTAGCCTATTTTGTATACACTCACAAATTTTTTTTGCCTGCAGCATTAGTGTCCATGTTACAGCTCCTTACATTAGACCATGTCCAGGACTTTTTTTTAATGATGATAGTCCCTGAAGAAATTAACCCCCTTCATGATTCTCCTCTGGTCTCCCCTCTCCCCGGCAGATCTCCTCGTTATTTTCTCCTCTAAATATTTCCAAATAACGATCGATGAAATCCATAAAACACGAATTTTGACGAAAAAAGACGATCTAAGTCAAAATACAGCGAATACACGGCAAAACAAAGGCAAGAACACACTCCAGAATGTTACTAACTCTGTTATTTGTAAGATTTCTACATTTTTGGATAGAATTACTGATAAGTCACCTGTTATTCTGTCAGGTATGGCTCACTGAATCCTCCCTCTCTCTCTCTCGCTCTCTCTCTCTCTGCGGATCCGTCAGTTCATTTACTCAAAGAGTTCCTGCCGTTGAAATCACGCACGTCTTTTTCTTTCGCTGCAGCTTCGTGTTCAGACATGGAGACTGTCGTCTATCAGTTTCCCCTCAGCATCCTTGTAAAAATCCAAAATTCAACCAGACTCCAGAGTCTGTTTCGAGAAAACTCTGCTGTGGCTCAAACTTCGCTCTCAGACTGAGAGCAAACAATGCAAACCGCGCATGCACGTCGCAGCCGCAAACTGAGCATGCTCACACCGGTTCAGGCTGCTTAATCGAGGACAGAGACATAGGTCCGGCTTTTCCAGGCAAACAGCAGCATCACCGTGAGTTATTGACACAGTGTGGTGATCAAACACAGTAAAACGGTAATTTTAGAAAGACACGGTAATGATTACTGTGGGAAAATTTTACCGCGGTTTACCATTTTACTGGTAACCGTTACATCCCTACTTCAGAGTACGGTGGCCCTGAGAGGACATACATGTATAGATTTGATTTCACTCTGTTGTGCTGTCGTACATCTTAGTAGTTCTCTGAGGACCGAGACACATCCCGCCATCGTATGATAAGAAATGGGGTTGTCCTTTGGTGACCTTTGACTTGTGATATCGAGAAAACAACCTTCATTTAAATGATGATGAGAACAGAGATTAATGATTGGGATCTCCCAGGGCTCTGACTATTATTGAAATGTTTATATGTTTTCTTCCATCTGAAGTCCAAACTGCATTTTTTTCACTGAGCAAATCAAAGTGGTTGATCTTTGTGAGATCTGGGTTATGATGAACATGGTGAATGATTCTCAGGACAGAGCTGTGGAGATCCACCACTTCACTGTATGTTTTATGTAAAAAGGACAAATAGCAATCTTTCCTTCCACTTTGATAATTAATTAATTAATACTAACACCTTTTATATATTTCTTGTTTGACAAATCTGTCAATCAATCAATCAATCAAAATTTATTTATATAGCACTTTTCATACAAAAAAGTAGCACAAAGTGCTTTACAAACAGACAGATGAATTAAATAAAGGATTTATAACCCAAACCCACTCCACCCAGCCCCTGAACCGACCCACACAGCAATCCATACACAGTGTTGATAAAAGCATCATAAATAAAAGACAATACTAAAGCACACTGCTGCACCCAGTACAAACTGAGGAAACAACATCTTAAAGTTTTAAACGTGAGAAAACACTGGAGGTTAGGTTAAAAGTATAAAATTAAATATATCATAAAATAAAATAAGAAAATGAATTAAAAAAAGGAATAAAAAATAACTTGAAATTAAGTTAAATATACATACATATAAAATAATAAACAAATGAAGAATAAAATAGGAAAACTAGAAAATAAAATCAGGAGAAATAGAAAAGATTTAAAAAGAAAAGATAAAAAATAAGATAAGATAAAAGAATAAAAAGTGGCCTGTAATTAGAATAAATAAAAACACTAAAAGGTAATTCAGGTAAAAGACTAAAAAGGTAGGCTTTGAGTTTGTTTTTAAAGACATTAACATTAGGTGCAGCCCTCAGGTCATCATGCAGGACAACAGTGATCATTGAAGCCACATCCGGCCCTCCAAAGCTTCCTGACCGGGCCAAGTTCAAAACATCTGAATGGGTTTTAGTTGCAGTTTAAAAAGTATCTTTTTTTCATTGATTCCGATAAAAGCAACCTCACCTGTCAGCCAATATTAGCCAGCATTCATCCAGCAAATAAATATATTCAAGTAAAACCCAGCGATGGACAACAGGACAGGAAAAACAGCCAGAAAAAACTCAAAAAAGTCTCACAAGGACTCAAAACTCTACGAGCCTGATCTGCTAAGATCCAAAATAGGAGGTGCAAAATTGTGTGTGCAAACCAAACAATTGCACGTGCTATTAGTGGGCGTGTGTCGGGTGATTAACTTTCACTGTATGCGCAATTAATAACAGGCGTAAAGTGGTGTGGACCCCCTTCTTTAAAGGATGACTGTGTGTGTGTCACCATGCACAGATTGGCAGAGCAGAGAGGCCGTGAATGAAAACTGAAGTTTAAAGCCGTGGAGTCAGAGGCAAACACACTTACAGTAACCAAGGTCTTCACTTCTCTCTCATGTCATTTTAATTTTTCTTTTCTGACTCCAGTTAAACATAATCTACATGACAGCACTTAAATAGTTACACAGCTTCATCATCAGTAACCTCTCATGTGATGAGCAGTCTTACACACAGACTGTGGAGGACTCCTGCCTTTACGCACTGACAGCCTCTAAACTGTCAGTGTGTGGAGAGTGTGATGCAGTCAGCTCTGAGTGACAAACAGTCATTAAACTATGAGGGTTTGAAGACTTCCGGTGGAGCAGCCATGAGGGCAGCAGCTTAACTCCAGAGCTCCCAGACACACCTTTCTAAAACGCCATTTCTGAGTAGTTTAAACCAACTGGCAGTGGCTGAATATGATTCAGGTGTTGATGATATGACTAGGGGAAGAAGAAAGATACCCGTGCATGTCAAAGGACAGTTGCCCCCGTCGAGTCAAAAATCTGCAGAAGAGACGCACAACGGCAGTGAACACAAACAGGAGGAGCTAACGCAACAAGCTAACGACATGGCTAACCTACAAACAATACTTCAGGAGCTAAGAGACTTTCATCGAGAAAATGCGGACTCATTCAGGGGAATTAAAGAGGATATTAAGACAACTAACAAGAGAACTGATGAAGCTGAAGGCCGAATTTCTGAAGCAGAGGACAAGATTCAAGTGATGGAGGAGGCTCTGTTAGAGATGCTAAAACTACAAGAGACCCTGGAAACCAGGATCAATTGATCAAGAGTCGTTCTCGACGGGAGAACATACGGTCCACGGTATACCAGAGGGGTTCGATTACCGAGAAAAAAAGGTGTTTATTGATCACGACTACGCCCCAGATGTCCTAAAGAAACGTCGGGAATACTCTGAGGCGAAGAAGGTCCTGAAGGAGAATGAGATGTGCTTTCAAACACCTTTCCCTGCCAAACTGAGAGTTTTCTACGAGGAGGAGACGTGCGTTTACAACACTGCTGCCGAGGCCACCAGAGACATGGCGAGGCGAGGGCTCCCCATGTCTGTTTTCAAGCCGTCCTCTAGCTGGTTTGAAAGGATTAAGACTTCGATGTGGTGCAAACCTCGGGCTCTGAAAGGTGGAGAGAAGTCTGCAGAAAATCCGCAAATGGGATATAAAAAGAAGCTGGAGGCTTACAGAAAAGACTAACACCGTCTTCGTAACTTGCACGGTTTTATGGACGAAATACTTACATACAGAGGTAATATTTTATTTCATTTTGTTTTATAACATAACTTCATGAAAACCACTGATGTGATGTAGTTAAAAAAAAAAAAAAGGGACTGCGAGCATTCATGAATGACTGTTTCCCTGTGATATAGATGAGTATATTTGACGTAGGTGTCTCTGGGAAAATTGAAATGAACAAAAGACTAAATGGTGCATGCTGGAGCATCAGGAGAGGGCTCTCTTTATCCTGTATGGAGTGGAGAAAATCCCTCTGAGCCGTCATTCTATCATGGCTCCTATAAGGTCACGAATAAGACCTCATTACTGTTTTTTCAATGTTTTACTGTTCACTGTTACCAGGGTTTTTTTCATGTTTGTATGAGTAGCAAGGAGGGAAATTCTTATGTTAATTTTGTGTATCAGTAAAGTACGGCAGGAAAGGCACAAACAGTCAGGGTAATTACCTATAATGTAAAAGGTGTCATCAATCCCATTAAAAGAAACAAAACTTTCCAAAAAATGAGAAAAGAAAAGGCAGAAATAGTGTTCTTACAGGAGACCCACTTGTCAGATAATGAACATGTTAAATTGAAAAGACAGGGATTTAACCAGATATTCTCTTCTTCTTATAAGTCAGGCCGTAGGAGAGGCGTCGCAACATTAATATCAGCTAAAATTCCATTTGAAAAAATGTCAGAAGTCAAGGATAAAGAAGGTAGATATAATATGGTGAGCGGTAGGATAGATGGATCTTTGGTTACTTTGCTAAATGTATACGTCCCTCCAGGGGCTAAATGGGCATTTTACAAAGAAATATTTGATTTAATGATAACTAAAGCACAGGGAACAATAATATGCGGAGGAGACTTTAACTTGAGACTGCATCCACAGAGAGATGCATCTGGAAGTAGTAACAATCTAAACAATGCTTTGTCTAGGAAAATGAGGAAATTGTTGAAGGAAATGGGAATATGTGACATTTGGAGAGAGTTTAATCCAACAACTAGGGATTACACCTTTTTTTCATCAAATCACTCATCCTATTCCCGGATTGATTATTTTTTTCTGTTTAATATCAATGTCAACAGAATAAGAAAGTGTAAAATCGGACTGATGGACCTCTCAGACCACAGCCCAGTGTAAATTAATATTGACATAAAAAAGAAACTTAGCAGTTTTACTTGGAGACTGAACCCTAACATACTTAAAGGACCACTCAAACAGGAGCTGCAAAGAAAAATTCAGACCTACTTTGAAGAAAATGACAATGGGGAGGTATCCCCAAGCATATTATGGGATACCAGTAAGGCGGTAATGAGAGGGAAAATAATCGCAAAATTGTCACACTTAAAGAAACTTAGACAAGAAAAGTTGAACAAACTAGAACAAGAATTACGCAGCCTAGAAAGGAAAAATAAGCGCAATGTTAATGTTGACATTACTCAAAAAATTATAAATATTTAATTTTAAATAAATGAATTAATTAAATTAAATAAATGAATTATACTCACTTGAAATACAGAAGAAGTTGTTGTTTATGAAACAACAATACTATGAAGTTGGGGGAAAGTCAACTAAATTTTTGGCCAATAAACTAAAGAAACTTCAAACAGAAAGAGTAATACTCAAAATAAAGGATCCAAATAACAAACAAATAAAGCACAAACCCCAAGATATTCAAGGATGTTTCGAATCTTACTATAAAAATCTGTATATTAAAAAGTCCAGTAAAGGGGATTCTGATGCAGATACACTCCTAAATTCTCTGAAACTTCCAGTGATCTCAGACGAACAAAATACAACTCTTTTGGCAAAAATAACACTCAAAGAGTTGGAAAGCGCAATAAGAAAACTTAAGACAAACAAATCTCCAGGATCTGATGGATTCAGTGCCGAGTGGTACAAAACCTTCAAAGATATATTATCACCCTTTTTGTGAAGAACATTTAATGGGATATTAGATGATGGAGACACACCTCCCTCCTGGAAAGAGGCTGTCATTGCTGTAATACCAAAAGAGGGGAAGGACAAGCTAGAATGTTCAAATTACAGGCCAATTAGTATTTTAAATCAAGATTATAAACTGTTTTCATCTATCCTATCTAAAAGACTTTAAGCTATGCTACCTCAGATTATTAACTTAGACCAGACAGGTTTTATTAGACAAAGACAAACGAGAGACAACATTAGACGCACCTTACATATAATTAACAATGTAAAAATGAACAAAACAGAAGCTGTAATACTAGGATTAGACGCCGAGAAGGCCTTTGATTCCGTTGAATGGTCTTTTTTATATAGGGTATTATTTAGATTTAATTTTAAAGAGGACATATCATGCTTGTTTCTCCTTTTCACTATGCCAGACTAGGATGCCTGTAAAGCATTTCTGCCCTCAGTACAAGTCATTTAGTTCCTTCATTGCCCCACAATAGCGTTCTCAAAATCCTCATTTTAGGCCATTATCAAGCTCTTGTTGAAACTCTCGGATCTCAGGATGACCTAAAGTTACCTCGCAACGTCACAGCCCTTTGTGCTCTGATTGGTCAGTCTTCGGGGGTAGAGCCAGCCTGTCCTTCTTCTTCTTCTACTGTATTTATATTATTTTATTATTTATATTACACGTCTGAGAGCGCCGGGCTGTAAGTAGCAATATATAGCCGTCTACAACTACGATAATAACTTTTCCCCGCATTGCTTGTCGTCACACATAAAAAACTACCGCTACGTAACTAGAAAGAGATACATTACCTTGTCGCTTTGCATCCTGGAAGTTGTTGAAAAAGAACTTGTAAAGCAATGCAGAGTTCTGAGGAAGGTCCATGCTGCATTTACCATTACAAACAAACACATTTGGCTTCACGTCTCCGGTGCGTTCAAGTTGTAGTCAAAGTAGGAATTTCTGGCTTCCGAGTGGGAAACTAAAACTGGAACGTCCCCCCGAGGTCAGAATTTCCTACTTGGAACTCGGTGAAACCTCGCCACCCCGAGGTGTCAATGGAAGATGGATGCCCCCAGTGTGAACAGTTATTTAGCTCCTGTAATAATCCATTTATTTGCATTTCTGACTGGGGTGTGTTGCTCTAGATCAGCTGTATACATAGTGTTGTTAGATTTATATTCACAAAAATGCTGCCATAGTGATAGTCACATTCTTCATACAACAACGCAGGGCGTGCTAACAACAGCTAACAATAGCCTGGTTGATCGGCATGTTTTTTTCTGACTTCAACTGGAACGCTGATAAGTCGGAGATGATGTCACTCCCAGTTCAGAGGTTACTGGAACGCAGCATTACGCCGGCGATAAATTCTCCTCATAGCAGCTTTAATGAAAAATTTATTAAGACCCTCAAAATGTTAAAAAATAAACCAACGGCAAAGATTAGAATTAACGGATCCCTTTCAAACTCTTTTGAATTACAACGGGGGTGTAGACAAGGGTGCCCTTTATCCCCACTGTTATTTGCTCTTTACATTGAGCCATTAAGCCAGTGGATTAGACAAAATGAGAAAATAAGTGGAATTCAGACAGGTATAGAAAAACAAAAAAATTTTATATTATATTTTAGTATATTTAGGACACCCGGACACCTCATTCCCCAACTTAATTAAAACTTTAACAGAATATGGGTTTTTATCAGGCTATCGCCTAAATGCCCATAAATCTCAAGTGCTGACCTTCAATTACACTCCAAATCAACTTATAAGAGATACATTTAAAATTAAATGGGATTCTGAGGTGATGAAATATTTGGGTATTAATATTCCCCAAAATCTAGAGAACTTAGTAGTACTGAATCTCATTCCTTTGATTTCTAAAATTAAATCGGTTCTATCAAGATCCTGCCATTTTTGAGCATCACTCAAAGAGTAGAAACAATTAAAATGAATGTGCTGCCTAGACTTCTAGACTTGTTCCAAACCATCCCAGCTGAACTCTCGAATAAAAGTTTTCAAGAACTTGATAAAATGATTTCAAGGTATATTTGGACGGGAAAGAAACCTCGAATTAGATTTAAGACACTCCAATTATCAAAGGAAAAAGGAGGCCTTTCCCTTCCAAATATAAGAAATTATTATAAAGCTACACAACTCAAAACCTTGCTTGATATATGTAATCCATCATACATAGCACAATGTAAAGAAATAGAATGCCAGATATCAAGTGATATTCCCTTGCAAGCTGTTATAGATGACAGTGCGCTAAAGTGTCATATTAAAGATGCAAACCCGTGGATAATGTCCTCTCTTAAAGTCTGGTTCCAAGTATCATTAGATCATAATACAAAAATACCAAGTTATTTGATAAGATGGACTGCATATGATTCAAATTTCATACCTAATAGGACAGACATATCCTTTAGAAGGTGGGCTAACAATGGCTTGGTAAAATACAGTGATTTTTTTTTAGATAACTTGAAGAGCTTTCAGTTCTTAAGAGATAGACATGGCTTAATCAACCAAGATTTTTTATAGATTTTTACAACTCAGACATTATATTGGAAAAATGATAACAAAAGAAGACTTGGAAAAAAGAAAATCCAGCATTCTGAAGGTATTTTTGATGGCATATGATTCTGACCCAGGGCTTAGAATCATCTCTAGAGTGTATTACGGACTAAATGAGTTAAATGAAGAGAGTACAACATATATAAAAGAAAAATGGGAGAAAGAAGGTAATTTTGAGCTTGCATTGGTAACATGGGAAAGACTAAATGAGGAACAATGGAGAAGCACATCTGCTCTGTCGTGGAGAGTTTGGATGGAAAAATATAACCCGATTTTTCAAAACACCTGCACAGAACAACTTTACAAACAAAAAAACTTCATGTTGGAGGTCCTGTGGAGAACAAAAAGCAAATCACTATCATATATTTTGGCAGTGCCCTTTGCTTTTGAACTACTGGACTCAAATCAGAAGTGTTCTGGAAAAAGTATTTAAAGTAAAAATCCCTTTTAATTTTGTCACTCTGTACCTGGACCTAAGACCTGAGACAATTGTGGGTCCAAACAAATATCTGTTTAATATTTCAATGTTAGCAAGTTAAAAAGCCCTTACAAGAAAATGGATGTCAGTAGCCACACCAACAGTTGAAAATTGGTTGGATGTAATTTACGACATTCTCATAATGGAAAAACTTACATTCAGGCTTAAGCTTGAACAAGAGAAGTTTGCAAGTTGTTGGACACCTTGGACAAGGTATATCTATACATTAAATCCTACTTTAACTAATCAGAAAAAATGGAATTTATGCCACTATCCCCTCTAAATTTTTTTTTCTTCTTATGCCACTCAAGTGTATATAGTTGTTGAAGGCCAAATCATTTCATTAAGGAAAAAAAGGACAATTTAACATGATTAAAGGTGTCTTATTTTGTTTCTATTTTTTTGTGTGTGTTTATTCTGTTCTTTGATATTAGTACTGTTGTTACTAATATTGCCTTTTTATTTGTATTTTTTTCCGAATATACTATTTTATAGGAATATATGCAAATATGTAAATCTATGGGTGCTTGCAAGTGTGTATGGTGCGGATATTCATGCATGTAGGTGCATGGGTATATATGTATCTTCATTAGTACGCATTTTGCACAATTGTCCTAAAGGCTGAGGTCTTAAAATTGATTAATTATTCGTTGCTATGATTAATTTTTCAAATCTCTACAGTTATTACTTTTATTGTTAATTTTAGTAATATTCTGTGTTACACATCCTCTTATGCTCAGCCTTTTTGAATTTGTTTTGTTTTGTTTTTGGTTCTTTTTTTTTAGTTTAGGGAAAAAAAAAAAATCTTGATTCAAGATCTCAGATAAAGGTCATACACATTTTGATCTTGTGGATTTGTGCCAATATGTAATGCATACTTAGACTCACCACAGACAGGGATGGAGACTCTGTCAGTAAATAAAAATATGTGTTTCATAAACTATGAGGGTTTGTTTTTCAAACAGGTCAAATGACCTCCTCCATGATTTTTAGCTCAAAACAGAGAGGGTTTACTTTACACGTGTCTGCATGAGTATGATGGCACACTGGATCGTCCCTCTTTTTCCAGTTCAATATAACGACTGACCTCCAAATCTTTCCATCATTCATCAAAAAATTCAGTCAGTGTTGAAAATATTCAGTTAATATGACCCGTTTGCCAACATGATCGCAGTCCTTTGTTTGTCACGCTGCCCCTTTTTGTTCCTGCTTTTCAAAGATACTAAATTTAGATACAAAAACATTCAGTGCAATCAGTTGCGGGTTTGATTAATCACATTGAGGGTGCTAAATGATCACAT
Organism: Scarus forsteni; assembly: GCA_036419115.1. NCBI lineage: Eukaryota > Metazoa > Chordata > Actinopteri > Labriformes > Labridae > Scarus > Scarus forsteni. The sequence goes on from JAZDUH010000116.1 coordinate 608,966, forward strand.
TTACATCTCCTCCTCCCAGTATTTTGTGCATTCTGATGATCTGCATGTATTCTGCATATACATGAGGACAAACAGGCTAAACAGACTGGGCGTGTTATTTTGATCATTTGACAGACACAATCCTCAGTGCACCCTGTTAGTGGATCAGATTTGAGTGTGCTATCAAGTTTGCACGTGATTTTATACATGCAAACCTTTAGTAGATCAGGTCCTAACTGTAGGACTCAGGACTTGAATTGACCCTTGGGGACAAAGACTTGAGACTTCCTTGCATAACAATGACTCGTCCCCTCCTCTGACACACCTGACCGCACTGACTTTGTTTGTTAGAGAGCTTTTCGGTGACGCTCAGCTGGCAGCACCTTTAACCTATATAAATGCAATAAATGTATACATAAAAGATAATGAACAACAATATCAACATTATCTCTTAAAGTGCAACAATTTAGAACAAATGTTATCTAACTGCAATGTCTATAATCTGAGTGAATAATACAGCTGCTTTAGAACAGATTTTTGTTCAGACATCTTCAAGCTTTTATCTCCTTTTCTCTTTCCACCATGGCTTCATGCTACATAACCAAACAGGAGATCCCATCATGCACTGCGGGTAATGTGCTACGATTGGCTAGTCGGGTGTGCGTCAAAGTCTCTGCGCCCACACAGACGATCTGATGATCTTTCTGCTTTATGAGATCATCCCCACGTTATAATCCTTAACGATTTAATATCATCATATCGCACACCCCTACTTCAAAGGCTATGATATCCAATCAGGATAAAAATTAAGGATCAGCAAATAAATGATAAAAAAAACAATTAAAATCCCAAATACTGGCTCTAATTTCAGAATTTGCTCATTTTACCTCATCATCATACACTATTTCAAATCCAAAGTGTCATTTAGAAAAGAATAAATGTTGTTGTCTTGCTCCACATCTGTCTCGAACACATGAGCTGAAATCATTGAAGAAATTGGTCAGTTTCAGAAAAGAATTTGTGCTCTTGACACAATCAACGTCAATATTGACAATAATGAGTTTAGAAAATCAACATAATGGATAACAGAGACAATCCCTGATGCAAACATGACTGTAACCAACGATGTGTTCAAATCTACCTGAAGAACACCTGGTGTCAGGAGAAGGGAAAATAAGGTTTGAAAACATCGATGAGCCCAAGGGTCTGGTCATCTGCCCTGTAGTCCGGATGAATAACAGCACCGTCACATGTACACACACCGCTGATTGGCTGATGCTGCACAGCCACACACAACATCGCCTGAATAGATCAACTTTTTTTAAACTTTGACATTGCGCGACGAGTGAAGCGGTTGTCTTGTCGCCGGCTGTCGCATCGCGGGAGGGTTAGCCCCGCCCCATCGCAGCTGTACATTGACTTTGGATGGAGAGTGATCTTTGGATGGAGAGGTGGTACAGGTAGCTTCCGGTGTGAACGCACCTTCAGTCTGTCAGAAACAGACGTGAAGCAGATAGAACAGCTCACTATCAGTCTGTGTCAAAAACAGATGTGAGGGGTGCTGGTTTGGCGGAGTGGTTAGCAACAAGGCACCCCATGTACATACTTCTGCCGGTCCAGGTTCGAATCCCGCCTGTGACCAGTTTGCAGAGTGTCTTCCCCTACTCTCTCACCCCCTTTCACAAGCCTATCCACTGTATCTCTCCTGTCAATAAAGGCACAAAATGCCCAAAAAATACATTTAAAAAAAAAAAAAAAACAGATGTGAAGCAGATAGAACAGCACATTACCAGTCTGTCAGAAACAGATGTGAAGCAGATAGAACAGCTCACCATTAGTCTGTGTCAAAAACAGATGTGAAGCAGATAGACCAGCTCACCATCAGTCTGTGTCAAAAACAGATGTGAAGCAGATAGAACAGCTCACCATCAGTCTGTGTCAAAAACAGATGTGAAGCAGATAGAACAGCTCATCATCAGTCTGTGTCAGAAACAGATGTGAAGCAGATAGAACAGCTCACCATTAGTCTGTGTCAAAAACAGATGTGAAGCAGATAGAACAGCTCATCATCAGTCTGTGTCAAAAACAGATGTGAAGCAGATAGAACAGCTCACCATTAGTCTGTGTCAAAAACAGATGTGAAGCAGATAGAACAGCTCACCATTAGTCTGTCAAAAACAGATGTGAAGCAGATAGAACAGCTCATCATTAGTCTGTCAAAAACAGATGTGAAGCAGATAGAACAGCTCACCATTAGTCTGTGTCAGAAACAGATGTGAAGCAGATAGAACAGCTCACCATTAGTCTGTCAAAAACAGATGTGAAGCAGATAGAACAGCTCATCATTAGTCTGTCAAAAACAGATGTGAAGCAGATAGAACAGCTCACCATTAGTCTGTGTCAAAAACAGATGTGAAGCAGATAGAACAGCTCACCATTAGTCTGTGTCAAAAACAGATGTGAAGCAGATAGAACAGCTCACCATCAGTCTGTCAAAAGCAGATGTGAAGCAGATAGAACAGCTCACCATCAGTCTGTGTCAAAAACAGATGTGAAGCAGATAGAACAGCTCACCATCAGTCTGTCAAAAGCAGATGTGAAGCAGATAGAACAGCTCACCATCAGTCTGTGTCAAAAACAGATGTGAAGCAGATAGAACAGCTCACCATTAGTCTGTGTCAGAAACAGATATGAAGCAGATAGAACAGCTCATCATTAGTCTGTCAAAAACAGATGTGAAGCAGATAGAACAGCTCATCATTAGTCTGTCAAAAACAGATATGAAGCAGATAGAACAGCTCACCATTAGTCTGTGTCAAAAACAGATGTGAAGCAGATAGAACAGCTCACCATTAGTCTGTCAAAAACAGATGTGAAGCAGATAGAACAGCTCACCATCAGTCTGTCAAAAGCAGATGTGAAGCAGATAGAACAGCTCACCATCAGTCTGTGTCAAAAACAGATGTGAAGCAGATAGAACAGCTCACCATCAGTCTGTGTCAAAAACAGATGTGAAGCAGATAGAACAGCTCACCATCAGTCTGTCAAAAGCAGATGTGAAGCAGATAGAACAGCTCATCATCAGTCTGTCAGAAATAGATTGAAGCAGATACAACAGCTCACCATCAGTTTTTGTGCTATATATATCTCTGAATATATATATATATATATATATATATATATATATATATTCAGTACACACTCACATACACACACATACACACATATTTAAATGTACCCATGCAGTGATGAACAGGTGCATCAAAATTGTTCGTTTATGTAATTTGACCATATTCAGACGATATATGGGCTGTGCAATGTCAGCTGATCCAATACTTCATTTCTTAGGCTGATATCACACACACACACTGCATATATCTGACAGCAGAACCACAGGAGTACACACACACACACACACACACACTGCATATATCTGACAGTAGAACCACAGGAGTACACACACACACACACATACACACTGCATATATCTGACAGCAGAACCACAGGAGCACACACACACACACACACACACACTGCATATATCTGACAGTAGAACCACAGGAGCACACACACACACACACACACATACACACTGCATATATCTGACAGCAGAACCACAGGAGTACACACACACACACACATACACACTGCATATATCTGACAGTAGAACCACAGGAGCACACACACACACACACATACACACTGCATATATCTGACAGCAGAACCACAGAAGCACACACACACACACACACACACACACACACACACACAGCACATATCTGACTGGGTGAATTCATGATTATAATGTGTTTCTGTCCCTTTACTCAAAATGAGGTGAAGTGGGGAATATTCAGCAAACTGCTCAGGCCTTCAGCTCTAACTCTGGTCCAGTCCTTTCTTCTGGACTCTTAAGGGGATAACCCACCTCTCTCCTCAGATCAGAGTCTGTGGTTCCAGCGGGGTCAGCTGGGTTAAGCATCAGATTTTCATCATTCCCACATCAGACACAATATCACCCACTTCTCCTGGAACATCAGCTCCAATCACATCGTCTACGTGTGATGGAGCAAAAATACCAGAATGTTAATCTTCCAAACAAAATCTGCGTTTTAATAGATTGATTTTAAAAATTAATTTTATAAATCAATTCATGAAGTTAAATAAGTCGATTTAATGATCAATTTATTGGATTTAATAAATCAATTGATTAAATTCAATAAGACAGCGGTCCAAACTGTTCCTGCTCGTCTTCAGCAGGAGAAAGCTGACAGCAGAACCCGCTGTTGTCTTCAGAACTTCATGAGGGACGATCACAAACCCACTGAAGTTCTGCTACAGCGTCTGTCAGTGACTCCATGACAGCAACACAGTGTGAGACACCTGCCCTCTTCACCATTAGGACTAAACCACATCACCTGAAGGGGCATCACTGAGAATGACACTCAGCTGATTGTTGTCAAACCTGTGGTGAATTTTGGCCAAATTCAAGGCCCATTTCTGAGGGCCCCTCATATAATACATCCTATTATATGAAACATCATACGTAGACGATGTTTATGACCGCGGTGAAACTCGAGTGGACGTGACGTCACCGAGCGACGGCCGACAGTAACGGTGACCAAAATGAGGTATTTATGGACGCCAATGATACGTCAGTGGGCGAGGCGATTTTGATTGCCAAGTCGCTTGCAGTGTGAACGCAGCATAAGACTGATCCCTCAAAGACAGAGGAGAGGAGGCCAAATCCCCCAGAGACCACCAACAGGTCGGCCTGCAGCACACACTGGGGGTGGGCATCACGTCACAGCCACTATCAGATTTAAAATATAAAAGATGAAAATGTGCTGCTTAAACCTGGGAAATGTCCAGACTCTGAGGACATGACCTCCCCCCCCCAAAATCATGGTGACTTCAGGTCTAAAGTCTCCTCCCCATGTAGACTTTAGACCTTTAACATGCACAGACGTCGACCCAAACGGGTGTGAATGGCTCCTAAAGGTAAGCGTGGGCTGGTCATCAGTGTGAGGGTAAAGCTAAGTGAGTTTCTGGGCTCCTGACAACCTTCATCTTTCATCAGAGCTGCTCTGATGTTTCTGGATTCTGAGTCATGAGGAAAAGTAAAAGGTGTTTGAACTGTGTTAACAGGAAAGGCGAATAAAAAGATAGCCAAGGGATTTAGAAAGCCACCCAGCGATGCTCAAAGTCTGATGGAGAAGAGCAAAATGAGGGATTCAAACCAAACCGCGGTTAGGTAGACCAACAGAAACCTGAGCCACAGCTGCCTGGAGGATTGTTAAGGATGCAAAGACGGACCAACAAATAGTTTGAGCTGAAATTCAGGACTCTCTGAAAACAGAGGTGTGGCTGATACAGAAGAAGAATGGGCTGAAGGGTCGAGCCGCCATGAGAAACAAACATCACTACACAAACACCACAAAGCATCCCGCTAACAAGACGACAAACAGCAAAGACAGGCTGCACATCTCTGAACAGAGTCATCCAGAGACCAAAACCATGAGAGGAGTCCACAGGCCTGATGAAGGTCCACCACCCTGCTGTGATGTTTGTAGAGCTGCAGCACTGATGGACAGACCAACGCAGCACCTTATCACAAAATGAGACGGAATTGGACGTCCCAACACGACAACGATCCAAACTCAAGGCCAAGTGGACGGGTCATGGTCTACAGCAGAATAAAGAGAAGGTTCTGGAGTCTCCTGACCTCAGGATCACTGAAGCACTCTGGGACATCTCCAGCCCAAGACTTTACAGGAACTGGAACCAAAAGGATGGACGGCTGTGAGGAAACAAAGAGCGTGATCCACCACGAGCACCAGGAGAGGGAAGACCAGGATGGAGATCAAGACCAGGACCATCTGGGCAGTTTCTGTAGTCACCATGATTTAAAAAGAGGAAACATGTACACTCCTGAGCACAGCTGTGAACCTGGTGTCCTTAACGGGGCGTCAGGGGCGTGGCCTAAAGGTACACTCCACCTTCATTGGACAGGCTGAGGGTTCAAGGGCAGTTACTGCTATCACATGTCAGTGTGACCTTGGACAGGACCCTGAAGGACACGAATGGGCGTGTGAGGTGGACACTGGAGGACAAAAGACAGTGCAGGGGACATGGAGCTGAAATATTGATGCTTAACTTAGAAAAAGAAATTGTCCAGTTAAAAGTTTTAGTGAAGTAAACAAGAACAGAAGTCCTGGTGGTTCAGCTTCTGTCCGTCTTTGTCCAAACAGACAGACAGATGTCTGATTGACTCACTCCTCTCTGAAAAACAACCTGTTGGTAAAAATCTGAGTCTAACGAATCTGCAGCAAACTCTCAAACTCATTCAGGGAGAACACGACACCATTCCTGCAGTCTGAGCGGGGTCCACTCCCAAACATGTTTATAATTATATCATATCTGTGCTGAGGAGCTCTGAGGAGCACACAGCTCAGGGAGGCTCAGACCTGGTCTCAGACTCGGACCCTCTGAGGTCTGAAACCCTGGCCATGGTCTCAGTTTGACGTTGTAAAGCGTGAGCTGGTCTTGGCGCCATGAGGTGCACGATGTAATCCAATCAGCATCAGCGGCCTGGCCTGCTTACAGATATGACACTGCTGGAGAGAGAATATCTGCCTAGTGCTGAAAAATCTGCGCCGTCTCTTTAAGAGAGCGAGAGGCAGTCACAGCACTTCCTCAGTCTGGCATCCCCCTTCTTACGCCGCCATTGGCCGGGGCCCCTCGTAATCCAATCAGCATCAGCGGCCTGGCCTGCTTACAGATATGACACTGCTGGAGAGAGAATATCTGCCTAGTGCTGAAAAATCTGCGCCGTCTCTTTAAGAGAGCGAGAGGCAGTCACAGCACTTCCTCAGTCTGGCATCCCCCTTCTTACGCCGCCATTGGCCAGGGCCCCTCTTCCTCTGTCAGCTGATTGGCTGCTGGTATCTAAGGGCTGGCTGGCCAGCGCTCTATAAATAAACCCGGTGCTGTCTCAGCAACCAGCCTACAACACTCATTAGCTGCTCCCTCTGCTCTTCCGCCTCTGCGCCGCTCAGCCATTCGCACCAATCAGAGGCCGGCGTCAGCAGCAGCCGCCTGACACACTCTTCCCCAGCAACCCCCGCCCCCCTCCTCATCCTCGCCTTCATCATACTTCCTGCTTTCCCCAACACACAGCTGCACCTCTGTTTATATGGACAATCAGTGCATCCAACATTACATCCATTCATATATACATCCATCCAACACACAGCTGCACCTCTGTTTATATGGACAATCAGTGCATCCAACATTACATCCATTCATATATACATCCATCCAACACACAGCTGCACCTCTGTTTATATGGACAATCAGTGCATCCAACATTACATCCATTCATATATACATCCATCCAACACACAGCTGCACCTCTGTTTATATGGACAATCAGTGCATCCAACATTACATCCATTCATATATACATCCATCCAACACACAGCTGCACCTCTGTTTATATGGACTATCAGTGCATCCAACATTACATCCATTCATATATACATCCATCCAACACACAGCTGCACCTCTGTTTATATGGAAAATCAGTGCATCCAACAGTACATCCATCTATACATACATCCATTAAACACACAGCTGCACCTCTGTTTATATGGAAAATCAGTGCATCCAACTTTACATCCATTCATATATACATCCATTAAACACACAGCTGCACCTCTTTTTATATGGACTGATAATCTGTGCATCCAACATTACATCCATCTATACATACATTCATCCAACACACAGCTGCACCTCTGTTTATATGGACAATCTGTGCATCCAACAGTACATCCATCTATATATATATTCATTCAACACACAGCTTCACCTCTGTTTATATGGACAATCAGTGCATCCAACATTACATCCATTCATATATACATCCATCCAACACACAGCTGCACCTCTGTTTATACGGAAAATCAGTGCATCCAACAGTACATCCATTCATATATACATCCATCCAACACACAGCTGCACCTCTGTTTATATGGACAATCAGTACATCCATCTATACATACATTCATCCAACACACAGCTGCACCTCTGTTTATATGGACAGACAATCTGTGCATCCAACAATACATCCATCTATACATACATTCATCCAACACACAGCTGCACCTGTTTATATGGAAAATCTGTGCATCCAACAGTACATCCATCTATATATGTACATCCATCCAACACACAGCTGCACCTCTGTTTATATGGAAAATCAGTGCATCCAACAGTACATCCATCTATATATACATCCATTCAACACACAGCTGCACCTCTGTTTATATGAACTGAAAAACTGTGCATCCAACAGTACATCCATTTATATATTCATCCATCCAACACACAGCTGCACCTCTGTTTATATGGACAACCTGTGCATCCTACCAGTCATTCATCCATCCATGTATACATCCATCCAACACACAGCTGCACCTGTTTATATGGACTGACAATCTGTACATCCAACATTACATCAATCTCTATATACATCCATCCAACATACAGCTGCACCCCTGTTTATATGGACTGACACTCTGTGCATCCAACAGTACATCCATCTATATATACATTCATCCAACACACAGCTGCACCTCTGTTTATATGGACAATCACTGCATCCAGCAGTACATCCATCTCTATATACATCCATCCAACAAACAGCTGCACCTCTGTTTATATGGACTGAAAATCTGTGCATCCAACATTACATCCATCTATACATACATTCATCCAACAAACAGCTGCACCTCTGTTTATATGGACTGAAAATCTGTGCATCCAACATTACATCCATCTATACATACATTCATCCAACACACAGCTGCACCTCTGTTTATATGGAATGACAATCAGTCCATCCAACATTACATCCTTCTATATGTAAATCCATTAAACACACAGCTGCACCTCTGTTTATATGGATAGACAATCTGTGCACCCAACATTACATCCATCTTTATATAAATCCATCCAACACACAGCTGCACCTCTGTTTATTTGAACTGACAATCTGTGCATCCAACATTACATCCATCTATATATACATCTATCCAACAAACAGCTGCACCTCTGTTTATATGGACTGACAATCTGTGTATCCAACATTACATCCATCTCTATATACATCCATCCAAGACACAGCAACATCCATCCAACACACAGCTGCAATTCTGTTTAAATTGACAGACAATCTCTTAATTCAACATTACATCCATTGAACATACATCTGCACCTCTGTTTATATGGGCAAACAATCTGTGCATTTTACGTTTCTCCGTCTATATATACATCCATCCAACACACAGCTGCACCTTTTTTTATATGGACAATCAGTGCATCCATCCAGAGATCCATCCATATAAACATCCATCCAACACACAGCTGCATTTCTGTTTATATGGACAATCTGTTCATCCAACATTACATCCATCTATTTATACATCCATTCAACACACAGCTGTATTTCTGTATGGACAGACAATCTGTGCATCCAACATTACTTCCATTTATAAATACACCCATCTAACATGCAGATGCATTTCTGTTTATATGGACAGACAATCTGTGCATCCAACATTACATCTATACATCGCTCCAACATACAGCTGCATTCCTTTTTATACGGACAGACAATCTGTTAATCCAACCATCCATCTATATATACATCCATCCATCATACAGCTGCACCTGTTTATATGGACAATCTGTGCTTCCAACATTACATCCATCTACAGTATATGTAGGTCCATCCAACACACAGCTGCACCTCTGTTTATATGGACTGACAATCTGTGCATCCAACATAACATCCATCCATGTATACATCCATCCAAAATACAGCTGCACCTCAGTTTATCTGGACAATATGTGCATCCAACATTACATCCATCTATATATACATCCATCCAACACACAGCTTCATTTCTGTTTATATGGACAGACAATCTGTGCATCCAACATTACATCCATCCATTAATACATCCATCCAACATACAGCTGCACCTCTGTTTATATTGACAGACAATCTGTGCATCCAACAATTAATCCATCAATATATACATGAATTCAGCACAGCTGCATTTCTGTTTATATGGACAATCCGTGCATCCTACCAGACATTCATCCATCCATGTATACATCCATCCAACACACAGCTGCACCTGTTTATATGGACAGACAATCTGTGCATCCAACAATTAATCCATCCATTTATACATTTATTCAACACACAGCTTTATTTTGTTTATATGGACAGACAGTCTCTTAATCCAACCAGACATCCATCCATATATATAATAATTCAACACACAGCTGCACCTCTGTCTATATGGACAATCTCTGCATCCAACTATTCATTCATACATACACACGTGGACAAGTTGTTGGTAGTTTTCTGTCACAGAAACAAAAACCCACATGATCACCGAATTAACTTGAAACTGACAAATTAATAATAGATAAAAATGTACTGAAAATTAACTAACGAAAATCAGGCATTGTTTTGAATTGTAGTTTAACATAATTATTTTAAAACAAACTAATGAAACTGGTCTGATCAAAAATGATGGTACCTCTACAAAAGATTAAAAATGATGTGACCATCGGGACATGTTAAACTCAGGTGTGTCCTCTAATTATCATCACAGGTGTCTTCAAGCTTGTAATCAGTCATTCTGCCTATTTAAAGGCTGAAAAGTGGTCACTGTGCTGTTTGGTATCGTGGTGTGTACCACACTGAACATGGACCACAGAAAGCTAAGGAGAGAGCTGTCTCAGGAGATTAGAAATAAAATTATAGACAAACATGTTAAAGGTAAAGGCTATAAGACCATCTCCAAGCAGCTTGATGTCCCTGTGACTACAGCTGCACAGATCATTCAGAAGTTTAAGGTCCACAGGACTGTAGCCAACCTCCCTGGACGTGGCTGCAGGAGGAAAACTGATGACAAACTGAAGAGATGGAGAATACGAATGGACACCAAAGAGCCCAGAACAACTTCAAAGAGGTTAGAGGAGAACTCCAAGGTCAAGGTTCATTACCAAAGATCCATCCAACCATCCAGTTATCGATCAGCCCTGATGATCAATCCACAGGAAATATAAAGAAAAATGTGTTCCATCCATCAACCATCCATCTGTCAATTTATCCATCCTGTTATCCATCCATTGATTTATATAAACGTCTATTTGTGCAGTTACTATCCACTTGTTGCTTATCTGTCTATCATCCATCACTCCATCCATCCGCACAATATTACATTAAACATTCATACCTGACATCATCCATTCATCAAACCATCCATCCTGTCATCAGTTCTGGTATCCACTCCTACATCCAGTTAATTATCCAGCAGTTATCCATCCTGTTATTCATCATCCATCCATTCTGCTCGTTATTCATCTGTCCATCATACTGACAGATCTGGATCAATCACTGCCTGCAACATTAATGAGGACTGAGCTAACCGAAGCAGAGCTAACCGCTGCACCACCAAGGTTCACTACAAACCAATGAGAAAACATGATCTTTCTCAGAGTTCTAGTCCATGAGCACACATGTTAACACATTATTTTTGGATTGCCAGGTCTGGATGGGTGTGGTTCCTACACCATAACAAGCTAACTCTCAGGTGATGCAAACACAGCTCCATTTATCACTGCGTTCTCCAAGACCCAGACTGCTAATGCCTACTGAGTGAACCTCAGCTCCAAATAATCCAAACTCCCACAAACAGGCACCAGCACCTGATCCAGGCACGGAGCTCTCGGCATCACTCTGGAATCCCACCTCCACCACAAAACCAGCCAACCAGGCGGACGGTACAGGGCAGTGAGTCCGTACTGGTCCATCAGGTCTCAACACCTCATTCATGGGAAACAGTGACCCACTTCAGTGAAATGATAGAAGGTCCACACAGTTTGGACCAGGAATGCCACCAAACGAAGAGACGAGGCAAACATGCTTGATAAGCTCATCACAGAAGCTCTGGAGAACGTTCATGGAAACACTTTGTCAGCCAGGTTAGGGACAGACAAGTCTGATCTCGAGGAACAAACACAGTTCAGTTTTTTTAAGAAATGTAAATATTTTAGAGAGCAGAATAAAATGCCACAGAAGCTTTGGGATGAGAGCCATGTGTAAAAAAATTTGGATCTTAATTGCTGAAGGAGTCATTCAACTTGAGGGCCAGTTGCCTCATGGCTTACCACAGGGGCCTCATCATTGTTATGTGGTGATCAACATAACTGTGGTGGCACTCAGATGGATTAGACTGTGACGACAGAAATGATTCATCTTTGTGGATATGATTTCAGAAAATGTCAAAGTGACTGGCTGCCGCACACCTGATCAATACACCCACAGCCCTTCAAAATAAGACTCACACCAGAGCTCAGTGTTAGAGAGCCAGCAGCCTCCATGTCTGCACAGAACTCACCTGACACTATATTAAGTACACCTGTTCAACAGCCAATCCCAAGGCAGCAGCTTGATGCATTCAGGAATAAGGGATGCAATGGTATGAAAATTTCAAATCAAGGTTTGTGGTGACCAAAATTATCATTATAATTGTGGTATTGTTACAGTGTCCTCCAAATGTTCAACAAGTACTTTTACACACACTGAAATCACTTAACCCTTTCAATACCATAATTACATCAGGCTACCTGGTCTTTTATTTGTTGTTTTTGTCAATACATGTGTCAGGAAAAGTCCTTTAAGTATGTTTTCTCCCTTTTTTATGAAAAAGAAACAATTCTGGCACGTATCCATCTATATTATATAAACTGTTATATTTATTTATTTTATTTTATACATTTTTATATTATATTTTATAATTATTTAAATGCTTAAATCAGTGTGTAATTACCAAAAAAATAAAAAGGAGTTTTAACTTTTTTTTTTTTTTTAAATGTATATTTTTGGGCATTTTGTGCCTTTATTAACAGGAGAGAGACAGTGGATAGGCTTGTGAAAGGGGGAGAGAGAGCAGGGGAAGACACTCTGCAAACTGGTCAAAGGCGGGATTTGAACCCGCCCGACTGGCAGAGGCATGTATATGGGGTGCCAACCACTACGCCAAACCAGCACCCCAGGAGTTTTAACTTTTAACAGGATTCTCTTAATGAACTATTCTAAATGAAAATCTACAAAGTTCTGAGATGAAATAAACTGAATGTCCATGTTACAGCCTGTCATGGAGCATGTCCATGACTTTTATCACTGATGACCCCCCCCCCCTTAACAGGAGAAAAGACTGAACAAATATAGATAACTTATTTTAATTATTAATTATGTGACAGTCACTAAGATAAATTCAGCAGAGCTTCGCTGCCTCTTCAGAGTTACCGCTCCGTGTTGAAACCTGACACCACAGTATGGGCTCATTTGCATACTAACAGCTGATTGGATGAATACTGAGGGCTGTGTGTGTGTACGTGTGTGTGTGTGTGTGTGTGTGTGCGTGTGTGTGTGTGTGCTGGCCCTGCTGTAAACAGGGGGACAGAGGCAGCAGGTGCTGTGTTTTGACCATTTTTGGCGTATTTTCGGCTACTGCAGTTACTTTTGTCAACTTTAATATGCTATATTACATTTGTAGGTATATTGAAATGTGCTTTCTCAACTTCTAAACTTTTGATTTGAGAGAGAGAGAGACGATGGGCTTGTGACAGAAGTCAATGTTTTCACCTGGAAACCTCCTCTGTAAGGACGTCGGAGGTTTCAAATGTCTTAAAAATTTTGGGACCAAAATGGTCGCAATCTGGAGCCCTGGCTGAGAACAGGACACTGAAGCTGTGGTCCATCAGTGGACCGTAAAAGAGAATCTGGGTTCGGTGCCACATCGAGATGGTCAGTACAGATTCTTTGTTTAATATCTGTTTTATGCCTGTCTGTGTCCCAGTGAAAAACAGGGTTGGATAAAATAATAAAATCAGGTGAAACTGGGCTGTGAATAGGGTCTCTGGGAATGGGGAGGTCTTTGAGAGCATTTCAGGTCCTGATTCATTTCAGGAAGAGGGAGGGTTAGGTTTATGCAAGCTTCTCGGGAGTTACCCACATAATAGGTTTACTACACACCTGAGGTCAGGTGAGGGTGAGGAGGCCTCTGTGCATGCTCAGATGTGTTTGTGTTGGAGGTGTCTTAAAGCTCGAGGGTTCAGGAGAGCAGCCCGTTGGAGGAGGTGTTCCTGTGGGACTCCAGCATGAACCTCCACACCTGGACCTGTCCCATTCTTTATCAATTAATTAACTCCATAAATAAATGAGTGAATAAAAGAATGAATCTCCCCGTGCTCACAGACACAACACAGATATCACACACTCAGAAGAAGGAGGTAGCAGGGCAGACACACAGCTAACACACAGCAAGTACATGGCTGCAACACAGGGCGCCCAGCTAGAGGGCTATATGTTTGAGGCGTGCCACATGTTAAGCTCGTCATACATGATGGCACGGCGCTGCAGCTCCATCTCTGACCACAGGCACATGATTCTGACCGAGTCAGCCGGCCACAGGAGTTGCTGAAGTGCTGAGTGTCTGTTGGACGGAGCAGGCCATGCCCTCAACCTGACCTGCTGCTCATCCTGAGGCGCACCTGGGCTGCAGGTGCACCATCGTCCAGTGAAAGGGGGGCCCATCAATCCCACTCAGAGACAAGAAGACAAAATCAGACTATATTCCTGCTGCTTCTCCCAACACCAGAGAGAAGACTCAGAAAACTTCAGCGCAATGTTTATGTATATATATATATAGATATAGAAATAGATATATGGATATATATAGATATAGATATACTCATATAATATGATATATCAGTGTTTCCTCTAGGTTCATTGCCTTGGGGCGGCGGGTTCGGGGTTGCGGGGATCTGTCAATAATGCTCCATAATATCATAATTAAAAGTATTTACATCTGAATAAATAGTGAGCACTGTGGGCACACAACTACAACATTCTCAAAAAGAATTTAAAATAAACTGCATAAAGTATAAAAAGTATTTTTAAAAAAACAGGAAGAATGTAACATTTCATGAAACCATGTAAGCTCAGCAGGTGGAGAGAAGATGAATCATAAAGTTATAGCGAGTGACTGACAATGAGGAGAAACTACATGCTGAAACTTTCCTACACTGCTGCTAGCTGTCCTTCCCTTCTTAGTAAGGACGATTGGCTTAAAAGTGCTGAGATTTTTGCTTGGGGAGATTGTTTGGTAAGCTTCAGGTCATCCATTAATGTTTGTTTAAATTGGGTTTTTATATTATATTTTCTTACCGTTATGGTCGCTCCTTCATCTGCCGCCTGAGTGTGAGTGTGTGTGTATGTCTGTATGTGTAGTGTGTGTGTCTTTATCATCCCCTTCACACAACGCGCCGCTTCCAGTCATTTCAATGAGGGACAGGCGGCAGACAGCACGCGGTTTGGACACGCCTGATGAAGCGGTTGCCGCCCGAAGAGCACGCGCACAGATTTTGTCCTGCTGCTCAGCAACCAGCGTTTTGAACTTTCTGGCTGTAGTCGCCTGGCAGCAGCAAATCATATCGTACTATCGAAGAACTGGACGTGGGGAAGCATTTCTACTGAATTGTTTTTAGGGAAGGGAGTGTCATAGTAGTATGTCAGAGTGAGCATCTTCAGAGTAGACGATCTTTGTAATGTTAACGCTGCTAAGGGGGAGCCCGGGGATTGGCTGAGGGTAACGGAAGTGTAGACTGAGAGAGAGAACTGCTAACTGTGTGACACGCTGTTTGAGTCTGTTATTAAAGAGAATTAATGATTCAGAAGTTATCGGCTCGTTCTATGACAGGGAGTGTTGTGAGACACTTTTAGGTGGCCTCTGAATCACCGCTACGTCTCGGCCCGCGGTGGCAGCAGCCTCAATAAAGACTGCATGTGGGGGGACTCCGCCTGCAGAGAGACAGTTTGGTTGCCGCGCGGCTTATCGGTGTTGCACAAGAGGAGGGGAGGAGGCGTTTTCAGAGCGGAGTGGAAAAATGCATTTTATTAAATGTAAGCAAACCATAGCGACACAACTATGGGCAAGATAGTTATTTGCCTAAGCACCCGCGACACCCGATTTAATGCAGGACTCTGATGTGAAGGCAGCGACATGATGCTGCGGTGGTGTAGTTACAGTTTTAAAAAAAAAATTGCAGGAGCGGCGGGTAGGTAAATGACTGTAGAGGAAACACTGTATATATATATATATATACAGTCATGGAAAAAATTATTAGACCACCCTTGTTTTCTTCAATTTCTTGTTAATTTTAATGCCTGGCTCAACTAAAGGTACATTTGTTTGGACAATTATAATGATAACAACAAAAATAGCTCATGAGAGTTTAATTTAAGAACTAAGAACTATTCATTTTCCATGGTTTTCTTGATAATAACCAAAATTACTTAAATTCTTACATCAATAGCTATGGCATTGTACATAAAAACACTACTTTTAAGCATTCCATGTTTTTCTTTTCTGTTTGCTTTAAACACATGATACACACAAGAGTTAATACTTGATTGCATAACCATTGTTTTTGATGACTGCAGCCATGCGTCTTGGCATGCTCTCCACCAGCTTCTGACATTGTTCTGCTGTCACAGCAGCCCATTCCTGTTGGACAAATTCAAACAAATTTTCTTTGTTTTTGGGCTTGTGGTTCTCCATTTTGAGTTTGATGATTTTCCACAGGTTTTCAATTGGATTAAGATCTGGTGATTGAGCAGGCCAAGGCATGTCTTGAATGTTGTGGTTCTCCATCAGGCTTTAACTGACCTTGCCGTGTGGCAAGGGGCATTATCTTGTTGGAAAATCCAGTCATTGAGGCAGGAAAGAGTTTTCCAGCTGATGGAAGAAGACTGTTTTCAAGGGTAGTCCTGTACATGTACTGGATCATTATGCCTTCACACAATTGCATTTGCCCTGTTCCTCAGACTGAAACAACCCCAGATCATGACTGATCCACCCCATGTTTTACTGTAGGGGCAAGACAGTCTGGGTTGTAAGCTTCTCCAGGCTTCCTCCTAACCAGTAAGTTGGCTGGAGTGGGCATCAATTCAAAATTGGATTCATCACTGAAGAGAACCTTAGCCCAATCATCAACAGTCCAATCCTTGTGGTCTCGAGCAAGAGTAACCGGGCCTTCCTCTGCCTTTCATTGATGAAGGGCTTCTTGCGTGCTCTGTGTGACTTCAAACCAGCTTCAACAAGTCGGTTTTGAACTGTCCTTGCTAGACA